>KK113909.1:91601-181563 GCA_000611955.2 Stegodyphus mimosarum
TTAATGTTCTGTATTGTTTTAATTATTTTTATTATAATATTTTATATTTTAAATACTTGCAGAAGCCATTTGATTGCATTGTACAATTATTCTCTATAATGTCTTATGTTTCTGCGTTCCACCATTTGCTAATCACTACTCATCAGCTCTTCCCCTTTTATTAAATAAACTGTTATGAACTTCGCAGAAGCTCTTTATTCTGATCTCATGAACTGCATACCATTTTATTTATTCATCAGTAATAAATCATAAGATAATATTTGATTTGGAGTTGGATGTCATGTCACATACGGAAATGTTTTTGTTTCAACAACATTTCTACTAGCGGTTTCATTCCATGAATAATAATATTAATTCTGTATCAATAAATAATTTCATGGCTGTAGAAATTTTTTAAACTGTTATTAATGTCATGAAATGCAACACAGTAATTGCACACAGTAATGCAACACAGTAGTTGTTGATAAATTTATTTTGCTTAAGAACATAAAAATTCTTTCATCTCCAAAGGTACATTTTTATGATGTACTGCCTAATAAAAGCTTTACAATTATGAAAAAGTCCATTTGATTAATCTATTTTGATTAAGAACCAAGCAAGATATTTATTCTAAAAATTTTACTATTTTAAAATAGGCAATTCAGGTTAAAAAAAAAAAAACAAGGAAATTAGGATCAATTGAAAAAAGACTAAAAACATGTTTTGAAGAAGGAAAAAATTATATTTAAATAGCTCTAAATTTATAATTTTTACTTTTAAGATTTTTGTTATTTTTAAGGGTACATTTCCAACAAAAAATTATAAAAGCAAATCAATAATATCACTGTGTGATGTTATCATGTTAAACATAATATTGTATTAAAAATAACATGTATTGTTAAATAAAAGTAGAAAGAGTGCAGAGATTATATTTCTAAAAATAACTTCCTTTATATTTAATTCTTATTACTCTTTTGCTTCCAGATATAACATATAAAAAAGTGATAAAAAATTTGCATAAAAATAAAATATATGTTTTAATAATACTTTTGTGATTGGTCTTTTTGTATCAGTGCTTAAAATAAGAATGGGGAGGGGAGACAGAGAGAGAAATTCTTTGCAGTTAGTCAAATAGGATTTGGAGCAATGGTAATTACATTGGCGTGAAGGTAATAAGTGCAGAGTAAGTAAATTTTTTAAATCCTCTTTGAGAGTAATTTTATTTATTTTATATAAATTCTAGTGTTTTTATGTGTTTTATATTATCACTTATTAAAACAAAGTCTCATTTGTTATGTTTATTGTTATATATTTTAAGGATAGATACTGTAAACACTTGACTGTTAGCATTTTTATAGCAAGACTTAATTTAAATCATTTATGATGTAAGTGTAAAAGATGAATTATTATTTACTTAATACAATACAAATTCCGAAATCTGAAGGTCCAGTACCCTAAATGATCTAATATCCCAACCTCCAACCGAAATATATATATATATATATATATATTTAAAACATATAAGAATGGAGAATATTGATTAAAACACGTGCTTCCTCAACAAAAAGAAACAAGTGTACTAACTGTCGGTCCTACATATTTACATTCAAACAACTGCTGGCTAGAGAAGCACCCCTTAACAATGACAATACATTGATTGATGATACATTAAATGTTTTCCTGGATCACACGTTCTGCTCTTGAGTGGTTGTGGAACATCACAATATTATTCTATCTTACCTAAACAGTAAAGGGCAGGCCCACTGTTGCCATGTCTGCATATCATCTTATAAGATTTATACCAATGACCATCATTTTCTGCATATTAATTAAATCATTATTTTTTATGTAGGGTTATGTTCAAAACATCAGAAGAGTAATGAATGGCAAGAAAGGAAATATTCAGAAAATATTTCGGAAGGGAAAGTGTTTATAAAAGCAGTAATTAAAAAAAAAAATCGTTTATGTACTTTGTGAAGGAAAATTAAGAATATTTCGTAGTTTTGTATCAGGTTTTTTAAATAAAATACATATTTGTGTTATGATTTTTGTATTCTCCTTACAGTCATATGTCATACAAATAATTCTGCATTGAAGTGTGTGTATGAGCGATGGAAAACTCCTTATCAAATTTTAAATACAGGTCTGATATACGTCAAAAAACCATATAAGTGTAGGAATATATATTTGGAAATATTTCCTCAGAGATTCTCGAGGACACTTATTTGGCAACAAATTAGTTGTGCAGAATGAGCCAACGTTATTTATGTCATTGTAAGAATACGATGTATTTTTAAGTGTGAAGAAATGGCCACTACCTTACTTATCTCAAGCAGTGAATAAAAACAGATAAGATGTAGTATGATTAAATCATGACTGGTTAGTTCCTGATTTTGTTCTGTTGTCTTATGTAAGATTGTGACAGTGGATCATTCTGAGAAATACGAGCCAGTTCCTCTTAGAAAGTCTTTCATGAAGGCATTCTTTCCCTTAGACAGATAACTTTCGTATGCGTCTCCATATTCAATTGAACAAATAGACAATTAACCTGAAGAATTATCTGTTTGCAAAAAATGAGAGAAAATTTCGAGAGAAATGTGAAAATTTAAAAATGGACTGTATCAACAGTGTTGAAAAGAAGCGAAATAAGGGTTATAAGGGAAGCGGAATAAGGTTAATAAACCATATTGTCAAAGAATCAACTAATTAAAGAATTACTTTGTGAACAAAAGGTTTTTTCATGTTAAATATGAAAGTTGCGATAGTTGTTTTGACAACTTTTATTTCTTTCATAAACTAAACTGTATGAAATATTAAACCAGATAGCTGCCGATTTCCACTTTCTAACAAGGGAAAAAACTAATGTTATTGGATTGAGGTAATTTAAAAGGAGCTACTGGTAATCCACTTAATTATCCAGATGATATAAATGTTTTTCAAATTTCGTTAGATATATCTGGTTTTAAAAACAGGCCACGCCATCTTAATATATCTAGTCATAAAAACAAGATTTGATCTTGTAAAGATGATTTAGAGGTACATTTTATTCAGTCTTGCCGTAGTCGGAAATTGGGTTAAGAATATTTTTGAGGTTGCCAGTTACTGTTTTTAGAGTGAAAGAAGCTTCAGCAAACTACGAGTAATAAAAAATAACAAAAAATTTTCCCATGGTCCAAGGTTTTCAAACGTGACACCTCCCTCGATAGAACCTGAATTAAGTAATCAAATAAATTTTGAAAAAAAGATATTGACGGTTTTGCTTCGTTAGAAGAAAAACTAAATAATTAGATTAAAAATTAGTACCATACTTTTTATATTAATTGTATTACCTTTTATATTATTTAATTTTATTTTCTGTTTATGAAATTAGTAATAATTTTTAATGTTTTTATTTATGTTCATTATTTTTTTTTTGAATATATAAAGCTGCATTTAAAATATTATAAGAGTTACTATAGTTAATATGGTTACCTCTGTTAAATATAGAAATATACAGACATAGTTTATTTGATTCTTTATATAAGTGCTCATTTACGTCTTTGCTTCATGTGAAAATATACCTAAGTAAGCTTTGCCTATCGTTATGTATATATTATTGTAGCGCCGTAAGCGTTTATATGTTGACATTAGATATATGTATACAAATTATCGAAATACTAATTTTTCAGCTTTAAATATAAAAAAAATGTTGATAAGGGCGTTTTATTCATTGTTTCATATGATCCAAATGATATCAAAATATCCAAATGATCATATGATCCAAAGAATGACAAGCTTTTTTTTTATCAGACCTAATGTTTAAGCAATTTACTATGATCAAGAGTGAGAGTAATGGATTCAATCAAATACTGATTAAATGCAGTGCGAAGGTTGTTTAAAACAATGTAAAACTTCTGATTACTTTTCGGAATCTCTAAATATTTCTTTTTCGTAAGAGATTCTAGCTGTAAACTAGAAAAGGATGTATTCTCGTGTGTAGTGGCGTGCTAAGAAAAATTGACTAAGAATCGGTGAAAGGAATATTGCAAATAAAGTGCAGGTTTAAGAAGATGCCATGCGCTGGCCTACTTATTTATGTAATCAAAAAGACTAGATTTTCTGAGGGGAGAAAAGAGTATTGACAAGTATTTGTAATTTTGTTGTTTTATAATTTCGTATTTTTCCCCATTAAATCTGATTTTAACGTCTAAATAATACTTGCCGCAAGTAAATTTTAGCAAAAATATAGCCCCATTTTTGAATGCAAATGTACTTTATTCTAAAAATTATGTATGGTACTACTTTCAGAGCCAAATCTTAAGGAACTGTAAAAGGTATGGTACCCTATATTATGCCATTGAAATTAGTCTGCGTGCTTTGAAGGAATTTATGACTGGCTGGACAAAAATTAATGCTTATTATAAGCTTTTTTTATTTAATTCATGCATGGTATTTTTCGCTACAGTCAAAAGTTTACCATCTGTTTTTAAGGTATTTCCTGATAAGCTTAAATTTTGCACACACATTTTTTCTGGGTGGCAGTACAGTGTGGTGAAGCGATTTTTTCCCAAATTGGGTTTAGAATTTTTTCAATTTCTTGAATTGAGTTTTCGCACATATCTTCGTTCAGCAAAAACAATAAAAATCTTAGAATTGTACTTTTTGTGCCTGTAGACAGAGTGTAAAAAAGCTGAGTGAATATGAAATTTTTAACTTAGTTTTTGATTTTTTGGTGAATTTTCGAATATTACTCTATTTTTTTCGACTATTTGATGTCCTTTATTTTAAAATTCCAACATCTAAATATGCGTCTGGTGTTACGTTTCGAAATCGTCCCAGATTTAAAACAAACTCATTTCCCTTTTCTAAAACAAGAATGATAAAAAAATATTAATTGGGCGATTTTCTAATTTTTTTAATATGCTGTTGTATAACTTTCTGCAGTAAGCAAGCGGAGAAACGTCAGTCTTGGGCGTCACGTGTTTCGGTTGGAAACAGTAATATTGATTTAATTTCTTTTTCCTTCTCTTGCTAAAAACACTGCTGGCCATTAAAATGGCTACCCCAGATACAAGTGGAAGTACGCACGCAAACATCAGAATTTCACCATTGGTCGTATAGATATTGTCTCGTCACACTAACTGTGGAGTTCCGCCTAAATTTTGACGGAGCCCGGGGCACTCTTGTGGTGGTCAGACGGTTTTTCACCCCTCTTCGCCTACTTTTTACCTTTCAATAGTGATTTCGGCTAGCCGTGTATTTTGATTCTTTCTCGGGCGCATCAGTAAGGCAATCAGCGTCACTAACCACGGCAACCAGTTGAGCCGCAAATTGCTATATCATGAAGGCGGCATGCAAAAAACGTCAAATTTGCATAAGAGGTAATACATGCGAGAATATGCGCATGATTAGCATTTCAGCTCATACGCAAATAAGAGTAATGACATCTACATCGTGTATAAGTGGGAAGACTGTACAGTGGGTTTCTTATTTGGAAATCGTAATTAAAGGTTGGTTGTGTAAAGGTCGTGTTATGACTCATGTAAGAATGAGAAACTGCTACCAGCTCGTGTCAGAATTTGATCGCGGTAGGATCATAGATTGTTGGAACTGCGGTTTATCGTTTTGCTACATTTCTGCTCGCTTTGGTCTGGTTCTTATGACTGCCAGGCGAATATGGAATCGATGAGTCCATGAGGGTACTACTGAACACCATGCAGGATCTCAACAGCCCCGGGCCACTAATGCCCGAAAAGATAGACATACTATCCTGCGAGATCGTACAACCACGTCAGGAATCCTGAATCAGAAACTTGGCTCATGTGTAGGATTACAAATGTCCGCATGGGCAGTGTGAAGTCTGCAGCGCCACAGGCTGTGATAGTTGTCACAGCTTCCCGTGATGTTGCAACAAGACAAATGCGCCTAAAGTGGGAGATGAGCGATGACACTGGACAGCCCACATCGTTTTTTCAGACGAATTCCGATTCTACGTACAGAATCATGATGGATGTATTCGTGTGGGCAAATGCTTATGAAAATGAACATTGCCAGCTTGCATCCTACGGATCCAACACCTGGCCTGCTGGTGTGGAATGCCATTGGATGCATATCACGGCCATTTCTTTTTCTTTTTTAGCTAGTAATATGAATAGCTGCTGTTGCTTTTCTGACGTGTCAGGCCCGTGGGTGTGCCCTAGCTTCGAGAACTGCATGACGCTTTCTTTCAGCAACATATATGTTGCACAACCGTTTGTTACCCATGCTGTCTTCACCTTCTTTGATATAGATGTTGGTAGGCTGTTTCCCTGGCCAGCACGTTCACCAGGTGTTTCACCTGTTGAGAACACCTGTTCATGGAAAGTGGAAAAACCTCCATGCCACCACCCATCAGTCGTTATGACTAATGAACCAACTCTAGCATAGAATTCAACCTGCGTGGAATGGAGTGCCCGTATGTCATCCAAGCTGACTTAGACTCGATGCCCAGCTGAATTATTGCCATTGTTCCTCTGTGTACTGAACTCTGCAGGCTGTGTACGTCAAACCACTTGCAGATATATGTTTTCCTCCCGGTATACTGTATATGGGCAATAAATAAAATTCTACTATATGCTTTCTTTCTCTTGTAGCAATTTGAATTGCTGGCTGTATACTTATGAAGAAATTAAGCTTACTATGGAAATTTGCATTTTATAAATGCTGTTTCCTCCCTCCTTGTTTTTATATGTAGATTTCGCATGTAATATTCTTTTCATTTTATTAGTTTAAAAAACGACGGATCTTAAGGTTGGTGTAGCCTCAAATTATTTGAAATGAAACGTGGCATGCCATTTTTAATATTTTCCGTTTCATAAATTTGTATTGTTTTTCTCAATATTTCATTTTAAAAGCTGGTTTTTCGTAATTTTATTCTGAAACATAATATTATATTCTTGTATGGGCCTTTAAAATTCTAACATCCGAAAATGTTATAAAGATTTGAAATTTTCACATGTTATAAAAAAATTTTCTCATCCTCTTTTAAAACAAGAATGATTTTAAAAAAAATATTAATTATGCGACTTTCTAGAACTTTTTTCCAACTAACTGCTTTCAAGCCAGACTGGCATACATAATTCGCCAGACCGCATGCAGCCCATGTATAATTTTTGTGAGGGGGCCTAATTCTCAGAAGTCAAACATATGTTGCTTTTAGCAGAGTAGACATAGGAAGGACTTAAAGTTCAGAACATGGATGGCACAAAGCTACTTGGGAAATTACAAATTTTTATAATTATCGATTAGCGAAAAGGAAGTGAATGCAAATACACCACTCAGATAGCCTAAGATAAAATATATGATTTTTTATTGCAGATAATGTACATAAATTTTAATAAAACATAAAGTTGGAAATAATATATTTTATCGTAAGTATAGTGCCTGGTTCTAATCAAAGTTTAAAGTGCGCCAGAGCTCGATTCCGGTACTTCTTAGTTTTTTAGGTAAATCGTAATTCTAGTTGCAGTCATAAAGAAAGGGCTCCAGCACCTCTTTTATGTCAGTGAAACACAGTTGCAGCTGATTAATTTTATTCTAGTAATAAATAGCTTTAAAAATCGATTGTAACTTCTGTATATATGCCTGTCTTTCTCTGGGAAACAAAACTTTAACGGAGGTTGAGACTGTTAAGGAAACAAAAGCCCCTACCATATGTCAAAGGCTTATACTCCAGGCAGCGCAATGAATTTATTAGAGAGAATAAATTTTTTTCGAAATAATCAAGACGAAATTAGTCACTTGGGCAGACCTTTCGTTTATTCTTATACTGTTATCGGATCAGATTTGGGGAAAATTTTCCACCCAAACGCATTCTACTTGACAGCTAGAATTATATCGACAGGATGTCGCGGTCAGAAAGCGCTAGAGTCATTTCTGTTTATTTTCGAAGCTACATTTCCATTAAAATGTGTTTCCGTGCTGTCAAGCTATTTTTAGCATTCTCTCTGTTCTGATTGGTGAAGCATTAATAGTTTTACATTTTGCCATTGGTGTGTTAAAAAAGAATGGTTTTTGTTGCTCTTGTCACTTGAAATATAGTGGTACGGTATACAGTATATTTAGCGCTCAAACTCAACCGGAGGCCGCTGAGCTTCAAATAAGACGAGGCGCCATATTTTCTTTCTTTTATTTAACTATTTATTATGAATTAAATAATTTTTTTAAAAATGTTTACTTATATCTTTATAGACTTCTAATTTTATTTAATTAATTGAAATTAGTAATTTCCTCTTCCAGATGGCCTTTTACAGGGCTACGGTACTTCTAATTTTAGAAATTAAGTTCTGATATATTTGTGTGTGTTAGTAATAAGTGTTAAAATAAAAAGTAAGTATTGCCTTGTATATGAATGAGAGATTTAAAGACTGGCTTTCGGTGAGAAAGGTGGAAGGTTCATTGTGATGAGCTACAAAATATTCAAGTCTGTTCTAATTAATATAGGTGTTCTGTATAGTGTACATATATTACTTTATGTTGTTAATAAATCAAAACGATTAGTTTGGGTGCCATTATTGTGAACAAGAAACGACTCGGCTGCGAAATGATCCTGCGATAGGTTTGTAAATAATGATAGAATTGTTAGGAGTAAAACAGTGATTATTTGTTGCTGGAATATTTTTTAATTCAATAATTGTTTAATAATTGTTAGTTCAAATTAAAAAGAATACAGTATACAGACAGTACAATGTGTGTAATTTGCTGGTATGTTTAAGCTGCATTCATCTGAGTTTTTTTTTTATTATTATTATTATTATTATTATTTATTTTATTTAGCACGAAGTAAAGGAATTATTGTAAGCGCGAAAAATTCCGTGTGTCATATTTCAACGAAAATATCCATTTTAACCGTTCTCGAACCAATCTGAACGATATTTTTGTGTCACATCTGTATGTACGGGCAGAATAAAGGTGTCCTTTTCGCAAAACGGATTGTAAATTGGATTTAAAGTGAATTCAGAAGAGTTTTTTTTTTTTAGTACGTGTGTATGTATCTCGCGTAATTAAAAAATAAGTAGCGTCAGAACGTTGAAATTTTGTATGTGGGGCAGCTATAACATGTAGTTGTGCACCTCCTTTTTTGGTTGCAATCGGCCACACCAAAAGTATATATAGTATACGTAAACACACCCACTCTGTTACTCAGCTCGGTGAGGTCAGTTTTTTTTTTTTTATTTTTATTCTTGTATGTTGGTAAATTGTGCATTTTTGCTTTAAAAATGATTGAATTATGTTCTTCTTATATTTCGGTTAAGGCTTTTATGTCGGTAGTTCATTTGGATGCAAAAGTTGTAGAATTATCAATAATTTAAAAGTTGTTCAAATGCGGTTAAGCCTAACGGAGCAGCCATTCAGTAATTTTAACCGAGTGGGACCAAAGTAAACGTTCAGTTTTGTTCACCGAAAAATATGTCTTCTTGCCCGCTGGGTGGCCCAATTGCTTGTTTTTGCTTAGAAACTCAATTTTTATTGTAAAAACTGTTTTTTAACTGTATTTGTTATTTTATGGTTTTTCTATATTTTTCAATTTTTAATGAAGATGTTTTGGGGTTTTTTGTGTTTTTGCCTTGTCGCGAAATGAGAACTGTTGTTGTTACTAATCCCAGATTGTCCAGCAGAGCTAGACAATCTCCATAAATCCAAAACTATCTAAAAAGTCTAAAAGCAATAGAGTATCCTGAAGGATCTAGTCTTTGTTAAAATCCAAGCAAGCTAAAACATGGGCCGGGGTGACCACGTTAGCATTAATGGCACTCAAAGAATATCTGAAATGTAAGTGCTCTAATACGGCCACTCATGAAGCGCGAGAGGGCCGTCTGATATTTTCTAGGCGATAGTTGAAAAGACCTGCCCGCATTTCTTCCAAAATACCACAGGTGAATAGCAGGAATCCTTCCAAGTTGGCTTAATTTCACTTCCTAATTCACTAATCTCTAATGAATTTGAGGAAATAAGTTTAAATGAAATGCAGCAAGAAATTTGTATAATTTAATAGGTGGTCGTACATGTGAGTCATGTTGTGTTCATATCAAATTTTTTAAAATTAGACATGTTTCCAAATATCTTTATTTAATACGGTAACTTAAATATTATGTTTCGTATGAATAGTTACGTAGATCTATAATTGCTACATCAATTTTTACATGGAATGTAAGAGATTCTATTGTTGATTATCATGTCTCTTAATGACTCTTTCTTCTGCTGGATTGTGTTGCCGATGTGAGCTCTTAACAAAAAACAACTGCATTTAAAATAAGTCTTTGCTGGTTACGCATTGTCTGCTGTTTTATATTTTAAATAAAATAAGATTGAAAATTTTTTATGAACTAAGCTTTTATTTAATACTCATAAAATAATTATGAACTAAAGGAAGAAAAATAATTTGTCTTATGTGAAGTTTATAGTTTTATGTTATGTTTTACTTGTAGTTTTATGTGAAGAATTTTACAGAATTCATCTACAATTTATATCATGAATAATAATTAAATGAGATGTATTTTACATACGTATGTTATTTTTTCAGTATTCTATTACTGAAATAACGTACTACATCTGTCTATTTTTCTTTAGTTAAGAACTAACACAATTGTTTATCTTTCTAGGTGGATTTAAATAAAAATGAAACTGTGCTCCATTACTCTGGACATGTGGGATCATCTATGAAAGTACCATTCAGTTTGAGCGAAAGTGCAGACATTCTGTGTGCTACAGGTTCTGATAATATAACAAGGCTATGGTCTCTGAGCTCTGGAAAACCTCTTCATAGTATACGGCCATTTTTAAAGTATCAAAAGTCACATTCCTGGCTAATGTGTCATGAAAATAAGTGGTTTGTTTCGTTGTTGCAGCAAAATAGGCTATATACGTTGGAACCCCATCACTGAACTTTTTTATGATATCTAATTCAACTAATCCCGAAAATAGTAGTTGTTTGGGATATTAATAACAAATGATTATATTGTAACTTTTATTTACATGTTATATATTATCCTACTGATACAATGAAACTTCAGAATTTATATCTTTTTTTCTAATTTAAAAGTCAAACCTGAGGAACAAGAAATTAAAATATAAGCTTTATGTGTGAAATGGTAATAGTTACTCGTGAAAACTTGTATCTTGATGTAAAAATTCGTAGTTTTCAATTTAAATGTTTTCTCATTACCTTTTCATAGTTAAGTTTCTAAGCAAAACAATGGTTATGAGAAAAGTGTGGAACTGCATTTAAAGAAAGAAACATCTCAGATGTTTTATGAAATAATACTGAGATGATAAGCATTCAAAGTTATGTCTGTTAATAGAATGGAAAAGAGCTTAGTATACGGTATTTATGTAGAAGAAAAGTCTTTAAATTTACTGTGAACAGCTGTAGATTGTTGAAATAATTGAAAGAAATTATTGCGATTAAATTTATTTTTATGTGATCTCTATGAGATGAATATGTATATATTTTATAAAACAATGACTTTCAATTTGATTCTTTTTATTAATCAATAATAAAGTAGTAGTTAATAAAGTTTCAGATAAATGTGTATACATGTATATATGTAATAACTTGGAAAAGTTGGAGGCGTCGTAAATACAGAAAGAAGGAGAAACTTGCAGACTTGGACAAATTTAATTATTTCCTTTTTATTCATGGTTGACACATATTTTTCATTAATTCAACACAAATAAGATAGGCGTTATAGCTTCATGTTCCCAAAGAATTTTCGCAACGGCATAAATAAACTTGTTACGTATATTTTTTAAGGCAGCGAGCAGCAAGTTGGCAGAACAAAGTATGGGAGAGATAAAAAAAAGTTTTAGTTTCAAATGAAATCTTATTCAGAGTTAGATAAAGATATCTGTATTGCAGCTTTAGGCAAGATCGTATGATGCGGATTAATTTTGACTTGACGCTGTTTAGATTGATACATTATAAATAGTTTCTATTTTTAGAACAGAAAGGGGAAATATCCAAAATAAAATAAAGGATGTGGGTGTATATTGCCAGTTAAAATTAGAAGTTTGTTTTCATGTGTTTTATCGTACATATATCAGTTATAATCCTGATTTTAAACCGTGCAATAATGGACATTATTGCAGATTTTTTTAACATTGGTCAAATACTGTGGGTCACTCATTTATAACTAATTCAATGGAATTTATCAATTGTACTTAAAATAAGTTGAAAACTAAATTACAAAACCTTTGGCAAAATTATTTATTTCTTTCAACATTTATTTCTTATTGTTATTAACATCAGTTTTACGTAAACATAACATAAAATTTATATAGCTTCTTAAAAGTGAATGTTTTGAAAAATAATTATAGCATGCATATACTCACTTTTTTATGCGCATTGTAATTACTGTGTTACCACGCGAACGAAGAATGCAAGAGACAGAAATACGAGAGACGGTCATTATATGAAATTATGTATAACGGTCGGGTACATGAAAATTTAAAAAGCACCTGAATATCCTCTATTGCAAAAGTGACAGACAGTGGCTGACATGTGGCAGCATCAAGTTAGACAATGATAGATTCATGAAGTGAAGGGCTCATCTGAACTTTTAGGGGTTCCTGATCTCAAAACGCAAGTTACATTTTCTGTTTTCTTAATTAAGTTATAATTTGAACGACTGCTAGGAATGCGAGGTCCCTCACGATCGCATGACCTCCAATAAATTCGGTTCTGTATCGCGAACGCTACATAAGAGCAAAGTAGCAGCCTGCAAATAACATCACAGTTGGCAATACATACCATTCTGTTTTGTTTAGCGAAGAAATAAAACCCATCAAAATTCATTGAAGAAAGAAAGGGCAATATACGATGCATGTCTGTAACTGTTACAAGTGTATGAATAGACAAAAATGTTCCACAACAGTATTAGTTCTGTGGCAGATTCTTCTTAATCAGGACACACATTAAAAATTGAAAGCTTATTAAGAATTTAAGTACTTTTGTAGCGTTTTGAAGCCAAAAATGGAAAGTATCTGTAAGGTTTATCCTAAGTTTTTAGCAGTTATCTTTAGTTTAAGCTGCTTTCCTCTCCGTCCTAATTTCAGCTTACAATTTCCTACCACAATGTGTTTTTGGAATCTGCTTTAATGTAAATAAGTAAGAGTAGTATTTAAGTCAAAGTTCCACTGACTTCGAGAGAGAGCCTCAGAGTTTTTGACTAGCGCGTGTTGTCTTTTGGCTATGGCTCTAAGCTGTTACTACGCTATGCCGTATTACAGGCCCTTGATAGCTTTGCTAGCTTATTCGATATTTAGGGGCCAACTACTTAAAATTTTTATAGCTTTGGCTATATCTCTTTAGTTAAGACTTATATCTTATTATTTTGTGTTCAAGCCCAAGTGGAGGCTTTGTGGCTTAGCTGTTCATTAGGTTCCTCCACGTTTAGTTGGATAAAAGGATGGAACCCCAAGTGACTTTATAAGAACTATAATCAGAGATGATTTCTAAGTCTGTAGTTATCAACCAAAAAAGCAAGCAAGGAATGGCATTAAATTTACTTGGCAAACCCACACACACACACACAAAAAAAAATCCACATGCAACTATCAGTGGGGAAGCCGTCATTTGGAATGAATGACGTAATATTCTGGAATATAGTTGTTCTAGAGAGAGAGAATGTACTTATCAGTGTTACATTTGGAGATCGCGTTAAGAATAACCTTCGTTCTACAATTAAAATAAAATGCTATGATTTCCCGAATGTAGATATTTTGTTGAGCCATGACAATTCAACTGTCCCAAGCAGATCAAATCTTTCTCTGTGTCTTTCCCCATTTGCCATATTCACCACACCTTACCTCCGGTGATTTTCAAATGTTTAGGTTGTTCAAAAAGATGCTGGAGAGCAAGTTTTTCACATCTAATGAAAAAAAATAAAGCAAGTGGTGCAGAAATCGCTATGCGCAGTGTAAAAAAGAAAAGTTTTTGCTAGAGGTATCTGCGTTTTCAGAAAGTGTTGGATATTGAAAAAAGATAGGTCCTCTTTTGTGTTCGATACATTGCAGAATAAAAATATTTAAAGTTTTTTTAATATTTAAGGTTTGCTCTCCCTTGTATATTAACTTATTTCAGAAAACAAATATTAATATATCAAATTTTAAGTATTATTAAAAATTAATTGTTTTATGAAATACGGATTTTAAGATAATATTTTATTATAAAGCTCATACACCTCTCAGCGGTAATTTTAAGGTTTCATTTGTTGGTAATATGCTTAGCCTTTATATGTAAGAAATTGTACTTTCTGTGAATGTCCTAAAAAATGCAAAAGAAAGCAGTTGAAGAATAAAATACGTGCCCAGCTGCTCTGAACTGCCTGTCAGCAATCACATAATATCCATATCAGATAGCAAGACTTCGGGAGAAACAAAAGATGGGACCCAAATCTGCCCACCCCAATACTGATGAAACTATTGAAGTTTCCTGATTTGTCAAGGAGCACAAGATTGCATCTGTCATTGGCATGGGCCTTGAACACCAATAACGTCTAACTCCAAAGTGATGAAGTAATTAATATTGCAGACAGGCCCGCGCCAAGCCTAGTCAGTGCCGTCATGCAAATGTGTAGGGAGCGCCTGTATGCATTGAAGATATTAGAGAGAAATTGCTTATGGTTAACACTTAAAATGAAGTATTAATAGCATAATAATATGAAAAAAAATTACATTTTATGTTTTAATTTTTCTATAAGAGCAAACATTTTGTGCTTTGTTAAAACCCACACTCAGACATATTTATTGAAGAATTATACATATATTTATAGAATAAAAAAAATAACGTTGAAAGCGAAGCGAAATGATATAGTAAATGCACTGTATGTTAAAAATACCAAATAACCAAATACCAAATATTACTACTTAACACTATTTATTATCTTAAAAACAAATTAATTTAGATATCTAATAGGTTAAACATTGGGAAAATATAAAGCTAAAGAGATGTTATGTAGAAGTGTATACAAATAATATTTCATTTTAATTATTTAACATTAATTTATTAACACATTAAGGGATTAGATCAGTTAGGAATTTTTAGAAATTTCGAAAAAATTCTTTTGGCTTAACTAACTAAAAATACTAACCTCAATGGACAACTGGATGGCACAGGATTGGCTGAGAAATGGCAAA
Source organism: Stegodyphus mimosarum (assembly GCA_000611955.2). Taxonomy (NCBI): domain Eukaryota; kingdom Metazoa; phylum Arthropoda; class Arachnida; order Araneae; family Eresidae; genus Stegodyphus; species Stegodyphus mimosarum. The sequence continues at coordinate 106,734 of KK113909.1, forward strand.
AAGTACAATTTTGCATTGCATTTTCGATTTAAAGTCTTGAAAAACTTAAAACGCGTTTGTCTCGAAACTATGTATCTCATGTTGATATCAATATGTATATTATTTAATTCTGATCTGTTTCACTTCAAACTTCGTATGCATATTCTCAGACACATTATTTTTGGAAGTAGTAAGTATTCATGATTTTTTAAATAACTCTTTTATATTCTGAGCAATACAAGTTTCAAAAATGTAATTTTCACAGTAAACATTCTTTGTTTTTCAAATGTGGACTACTTGATCAAAAACAATGATATATTTAAATCCTTCGGTACTCCCAAAGTTTTTGAAATGTATGTTAAGACTCTTTTTAAATTTATGTCTCAAGATTAAAAGATGTACGCCAATTGGTCCTGCAAAAAATAAGGGTACTTCAAGGATGCCATTTTTGAATATCCCCTCCGAAAAAAAAAAGTATTGCCCCTAACAAGTTCAATGAAATCGATTTGCGTCTGTTTTGAAATGAACCCATCCAGCAAGCTCGAAAGTTGAATTTACTTTTCAAGCATTCCAAGGGCCTGACTCTTTAAATCTATTTTCACATAAATTGTGTAAACAAAGCATATAACACTAACAAACATGTAATAAATAAATGAACTGAAACAAAATAATTTCAATATTTAGTAGGAATGAAACTGTAGAAATTGAACTTTACGGGCTTTGATTTTCGTAAATTAATTTATAATTAAACCTATATCTTATAAAATACCACTTACAATGGAAATAGTTGCAAGATTTGCCAATCTCTCTTGACCATTGTAGGTCTCAGGTAATTTTTAATTATATTTTATATTGAAAATGATCTCTCTGTTGTAGGTACTGAGACTGAAATTGTTAATAAAATAGGTAAAGCTGTAAGCTCTGTCTCTATTACTCCACATAAAATAGCTTTAGTTCCTACAATGAACCTGGCGAATTATCGCACTGGCGTGAATAAATTACCAGCACAGAAGAAGAGTGAAAAATAATCCTTTGTTAATTCGAAGTTCAACAGAAAGGCAGGATCTTCGTGCGTTACAAAACTCTGTCAACTTGCGATGAGAACTTAAATGTAGAAAATAAATTAAGTCGAGTCTAAAATAGAATAGTGCTGGATTAGCACGTTAATTTACACCTAACAGGTTCAATCACAAAAAACTAACAGGCGTGATGATAATTCGAAACGGCCAAAAGGCTTACTAGCGTAACAGCGACAAAGCAACGAAACGTACGCTGGCTCACGAAAACACGCTCTGAATAAACTCAGAGAATCATCCGTTTAAATAGTAACTTCACTTAACTTTAAATTTACATCCTGGCGAGAAAATACTAGGGGAAGTTGAGGAGTTCAGGAAAGATATCAAAAGTAAAATACTAAATTTGCTATGCAAAATAAGGGAAACCCTGCAAAGCAATGTAAATGTTAGGAAAGAAGTGAATTAAATTGTTGGCAATTATATAGCTTAGAAGAGCAGGGGTTCCCAGCCTTTAATCCCTAAGAGCACATTCTAGAATATCTGGGTGGCAGGCACTATTTACTTTTTCAATGTGAATATATAGTTGAATGGAATTAATAATATATGCCCATAAAAAAAGAGGAAAAGAAAATCTGAAATGTTTCAGATTTTAAATTACGTCCAAAGGGGCTTTTTTTTAACATTTTGTGTGTTACCTTTATTTATTAAATATCATGTTCTTCGCACTTAAACTATAAAATTCAGTTAAGGAACAATATCGCAAAATAATTTTAAACTGTACATATCTTTCGAATTTCCTATACACGGACTCAAGCGCTGGAGATAAAAAAGTTTTACCTGTGCAACGTTGCCATTGCTCGCTTTGAAATCTTTGAGTTTGTTAATCAAAATTCAGTAGAGTTTTACAAAATATGAAATCGATAATAAAACAAATTGCAAATTTGGGCTTCCAGATGCCCCTATTCGCAGCAGGATTACGTCATGCAAAATTCGATGGTTCTAGGTACCGTCGTTTTATCACTATGCGAGAAACACACATACATTTATGCACATTCTTCATTACTTAATTTCTTTAAATATAATACAGGGCTGCAATATTTGGTGGCACAGTGTGAAAAGTGAACCGACATTTAATGTTTCCGATGCAAAATCGCAAAACGAAAACAATAGTCCTTCAGGGACAAAGCCACTAAAAAAAAAAAAAAAAAAGATGGGCCGCATTTCGCTTTGTGCTGGTATCTGTGTTGGACGCAATTCTATTTCATTAAAAACGAGAAAACTTTCACATAGAATTTTATTGAATCAAAAACATTTTTATTGTGATCATACACAGTTCATGCATAAGATCTATACTATTTATATTGCTTTGATTTTTATCAGTTAGTGGTTTTTGCAGTTTTTGACATAGGTTGAACTGATCTTGTTCAGAGTATTTATTGAAGTTGGAATTATTCCACAAACATTTAAAAACTTATGAATGAGAAAATAAGAGATCAAACCTTTCACTTAAAGATGATATCGCAACATGCAACATTAAAAAAAGGAGGGGGGAAGAAATTTACTTCTTCCTTCTGTATAGGTTGGCTTTCGCCTTCGTAAAAAAAAAAAAAAAATTTATTTTTCGAGGTCTTGATGTTTATTGGCTTTTAAAATTTGTATCAACAGCTAAAGAAGATACAAGTATACCATATGCATAAAATTATATTTTTTTGCTAAAGATGTGGTTTAATCTTTTGTGGTGTTATCAATTTTTTTCCCGGTTGTTTCATGGAGGGCATCAAAAACCTCTTCAAATTGGAATTTTAACGGGGCATCTATATGGCTTGACTACCACGTATCTGACAAAGGTTTCAGTGTTAAATTTGAAAGATGCCTTTTTAAACAGACCAGCGATTAGTTGAAGCCGAAAAAGAAAATTTTAATGCTCCTGAACAATCGAGAAAAAGTTTGCACCGAATAAATGTTGTTCACAGCGTCGTTTATGACAAGGTTCAAACTGTAATTACAGCAGGGCACAAAAAATGCTGTAGGGTTGATATTCATAATTCTTTTCTGCGCACTATGTTTACCACTCATGTTTGAACCACTGTCGTATCCTTGGCTGCTTAAATTACTAATATCTAAACAATTTTCCTCTATAATAACTAAGTCTTTAATAACAATGTTGTTAGTCCTTCACTGGTCATATCTGTTGCAGGACAAAATACTAAAAACCTTTCTTCAATAATGTCTTCTGTATTTTCTAAGATACCTTACAATTTGATATATGCTCTTGATGGCTCGCATAAGGGATATAATGAAGCAAAATAGAAAAATACTTCACCTATTTGATCTTATTTAAATAATTTGTTTTATACTATCCCCTAGTAAGCTAATTGTTTCATTTTGAATTTTATCTCCAAGGTAATGTTTTTTTTTTTTTTTATTTTTTTTTTGAGTTTTTTTAATATGTACAGACATGATAGGGTCAAATCTTGCGCTCATTTCTATACACTTTAAAAAATACCATTATTTCTTTTGAATAATTGGTTACTGGAACCACGAAAGGCTAAGTTTTGTTCGGCAAAAAACGGAATGGCATATATAATACTTCCAGTGACATAGCGCCAATGTTAAGTTTCTTTTTTTAATAAATTTTGAAATTTCGAATCAACAGTTTTATTCTTTCCTTATAAGGTTTCTCCTTCAATCTCTTGACTTTCTTCGTGAGCATAAACTGTGAAACCTTATGTGGAGGACAGTGAGCAGATCTAGGCTATGTCCTTTAGTGTTGAAGAACTACAAAGTCAGAAGGAGGGTTTAAAAGTGACCCTTTAATTCAAATATTTACAACTCTTCAAATTGAGAGCAAGACACTACTTGGGCTGAACTAAAATAATATGAAAATAAGGTGTGTTAACAAATTCAATTCCCTAACTTAGCTTAAGTAGGACGGCGAGGGAAGCTTAACTCTTAGTGAAATGCAATAATGCGAATTTCACTAGCAAACACTGGTAATTGCAAATTGCCTATGAAGGCGAACTTTCAGTAGACAGAGGAAATCTTTGCGCGCACAGCCTTACGGCGATAAATCCAAGGCTCTGTCTTTCCCCTCGTTAACTCCTGCTTTTTAAACTGCTAACAGATATATGCGATTTGCATAAATATCTCGCTCGCGCTAAATTCGGGCAGCAACTGAAACTTTGAGATATCGATAGGAAAGTTCAAACTAAAAATAATTTGGTTAATTAAAATAATGAATGCTACATCCTAATTGTTCTAAGAAATAAAACTAAAGATGTAGGTTCCGAAATGCATTTTACTTTTTCGTGAAGTTTTAAGTGCTTACTTAAGTGGTTCCAATCATTAAATCCACAATTGTTGAGTTTCATGTTGGTAAAATCGTTAAAAATTTTGCAACAAAAACAATAAACAGAATTTTTTTTTCCAACAGAATACAGCAAGCAATCCCTTTTAACTCTTTCTTTGTTGGTAAGATTCAACAAAAAGTACACTGTACAAAAAAAAAAAAGGCAATTTTATATCTCTCGTTCTACTGGGCCGATTGACGAAATTTAACTTGCACTTTTCGTGTCTGGAAACTGCGACTTAGGATATGTATTAGATTTGGTTACAGCCGAAAACATCACGGATAAAAATGTCGCGGAGAAAACAACGCAAAGAAAAAACATCGTGGGAAAAATAAAGCAAAGAGAAAACATCGCAGTTCTAAACCATCGTGGTGCAAGATATCGCCATCGAATATAAAGCGGTTCAAAAACTTCGCAATTTAAAAACATCGTCTTCGAAAATGTCGTGGTAAAAAATAAAGCACCTAGAAATCATCGCATGACAATAACATCGCTCACATACGTTTTTCAGGTTTTAAAAGTTGTAAATGTATATTCGCATAAAGATTTGGAAGCGTAAGAAATATTAAATAAATAAGAATAAACGGAAACTAAACAAGATATAATTTTTACCAAAATGATATCAGATTAACAAACGTGAAAGAAAGTAATTTGATAATTAACTAGCAATTTTTATAGATGTAACCTCATGCAGTTATTTATCTTCCTTTTTCTAAACATTTTTAGGCTGTGTTATTCATGAAGCATTATAAGTAAAACTTCATAAAAAAATATTAATTTATTAATGACCTTTGTTAATTCATTATGTAAATTTAAAATTCTATTAAGGGCTGTAAGTTGCATTAATTTTCTAGCCATTTTCAATTTTTAAATGCTCAAGTTTAATTATTACATTTTTAGCAAAAATTTATTAGTTCATTCAAAAATATGAAATATAAAAAGTAGAAATTTCCCTCTTTCCTTCTTGCCGTCCCAAATCATTATGCGAAAATGCATTTACAGCTTTTAAAACCTGAAAAACGCATGCGTGCGATGATTTGTAGGTACTTTATGTTTTACTACGATATTTTTAAAATGCGAAGTTTTTAAACCACTTTATTTTCGATGACGATATTTTGGACTACGTTATTTTAGAACTGCGATGTTTTCTCTTGCTTTCTTTTCTCTCACGATGTTTCGCCTTGCGTTGCTTTCTTCACGACGTTCTCGTCCGCGATGTTTTCGGCGGACACCATTAGATTTATATATAGCATTGTTTTAATATAGATATTTTGACACAAAATCGGACTTTTACCGAAATGACAGGCCAATTTTTTTCCATTTTTCGATTCTACGACTCAATTTTACCAAACTGCCAAGTTTGTAAAAAACTCACGAGTAGTTTTTGAAAAATTAGCAATCAAAATTTTAGCTTCTTAATATTAATTGAATTTGGTATATATTAATTAATATCTCTTTTTTTATTAAACTTATTTGATTCTTCCTTTCATATTTCGAAATTTAGGTTCAATCCAAATAAAATTCTCCATTTTTTAATGATTTAGTTTTCAAATTTGTAAAAAAAAAAATCTGAAAGATTTCAGATTTTAAATTACGGCCAAAGGCGCGTTTTTTTAACGTTTCGTGTGCTACCTTTTTTTATTAAATATCATGTACTACGTACTCAAACCATAAAATTCAGTTCAAAATCAATATCGCAAAATCATTTTAAAATGAACATATCTTTAGAATTTCCGTAAGTCTCGTGCGCTGGAGATAAAAATGTTTTTTTTTCGTACAGTGTTGCCATTGCTCGCTTTGAAATCATTTAGTTTGTTAATCAGAAATTCGTTGAAATGTTACAAAACATAAAATCGATAATAAAGCAAATTTCAAATTCAAAATTAGGGCTTCCAGATGCCCATATTCGCAGTAGGATTACGTCATTCAAAATTCGATGGCTCTAGGTTTTATCACAATGCGAGAAACATGCATACATTTATGCAGATTTTTCATTTTTTAAAATTTAATGCAGAGCGATAACATTTAGTGGCAACAATTTGAAAAGTGAAAAGGGCATTCAGAGTGAATCGACGCAAAATCGCAAAACGAAAGTAATAGTCCTTCGGGACTAAATCCCTTTGGACTAATAATTTTTATAAATTTTTCGAAAAAAAATTTTGAATTATAACCTATAAAATTTTTGCACTCATCTTAATGTAGATGTATTTCTAAGCATACCTGCAAAAAAAATTAGAGTTTCTTATTCAAAATTTCCTAAGATGTACGTGAATTTACATTTCAGGGCGTTTTGAAATTGACGTATTTATTATAAGCAATAATAACGAAAATATGGTTTACGCACTCTGTTAAAATTATTTGAAAGTATGAAAGATGACTTTTTTTTCCGCGCGTGGACAATTAAGAAAAGAAAAGGAAAATAGGTTGCTATAAATTAAGAAGTTCGCCAAGTGAATTATTCTTGGCGCAACTGAGGAAAAAAAATCCATGAAGATAAATTTTGAAATTTCTCCATAAATTCGTCACTAAAATTTAATATCTAGACGTAATTTAAGTCGTAGAATCCAAATATGAAAAAAAAAATGGTATGTTATTTTAGAAAAAGTCCGATTTTGTGTCAAAATACCTATGTTAGGACAATGTTATATATAAATTTAATATATATCCGAAGTCGCGCTTTCGAGGCATGAAAAACGCAATCTGAATTTCGTCACTCGACCCAGTAGAACGGAGGATACAGAACTGTCCGCCCCTTGTTTTCCCTAGTGTACATCTCAGAAAATGTGCGTCCATTTTTGTCTTTTGAGAAACTAAAGCTGGAAACCAGGTTTTGATATTATTCTGGATCATTTTCTGTTAAGGCTTGTATTTGGGATGGCAATAATGGACTTTGTCCATAATCTGGGATCATCAGATCAACAATAGTGAATTGTAGATTTTACTATTATTTCTTCTGATGTTTAGACTAGGTGTATTCAAGCTGAAGGTAATTCCCGGAAGAAAAACACTTTCTGATTATTAGGTTCCTTTGGTAATTTCAGTGGTAAGTGACGTTGATGGACAACTAGTGCTGCTAGCGTCAGCTTGGATATTCTGTGGGTTTTGGCAAAACTGGTATTTCGCACAAACCAAGGGGCGTTCGTCATAGTTCAGAGTATTCTGTTTTGAGCTGTAATTTTTTTTTCAATTCGGTCCCTTGCTTTTGCGAGAGTAGGTTGCTCTGTCATGAGTGAGACATCCGAAGTTGCTTAGTCTAACGACGATGATGGCCCAGGCGGATGCCAAAATCACGGACACTAGGTGCGATGGAGTAGCCGATTCAACTGTTCAAGATGATCTTAATTCTATCGACTTCATGCGATCACGGATTACGGACTTAGAACAATAGATCGAACAGGTCAAGTTATCGGTGAAATCGTATCATCAACGCAGATGGGTCACGGACCTGATGTTATTACTGAACCTATGCTGAAATTGATGAAATAACTCAAGCAAGAAACAGATATACTAAAAGGTAAGTGCGGTTAAACTATTTCGACAGGTATGTCTAAGTTAAACATTAACCCTATTAGTTTTGTTAACCCTAACCCTAAAGTAGCTAAACGTAAATCATTAACTGATAATAATGCTAGCTACACTCTTAAGCAAAAAAAAAAAAAACGGCGCACCACGACGCACCAAGAATATATAAAGTAAATTAGACACAAATTAATATGGCTACAGGTTTCGACGGAAAAAGCAAAATTTTACATTTTGGCTGCCAATGAATGAACGGTTGTCGCTACAGCGCATCTGATCTGCGCAACTGGCAGGATATTTAAGAGGAGAAATTACGATTCCAGGTCATAAATTCTTCACGAATTGCATTCCGTGTACCCTCTAAGACAGTAACTATACCTCTCATACAGGTGCACGAACGATATGCGCAAATGTCAGAATTTGAGAGAGGTCGTGTAGTTGGGCTCAGAAGCCGGTTGGCCTTATCGGCGAATAGCTCAACATTTGAGCATGAGCGATGCCACTTATTAGACGATTTTGGCAGGAATGTGTGAACCATGGCCGCACACAGCGCCAAGAAGGAAACGGTAGCAATCAGAGAAACGACAGAACGTGAAGACCGAGCAATCGTCAGAGCGGCACTCACAGCCCCAGATGCATCATTATCATCGGTTGTATGTGCAACTAGTACTTCAGTGACCGCAAGGACCATTCATAGACGGCTCACAGAAAGAGGGCTAAGGTCACGGCGCCCCTTGTGCCGACTACCATTGACCTCTGTACAACGTCAAGCCCGTTTGCAGTGCCGGGCTCATTCGCACTGGAATGTCACTGACTGGAGTAGAATAGTCTTCAGCGATGAGTCTCGCTTTGAACTGAGCCCCGATGACCAGCGAAGGCGAGTCTAGAGACGCCCCAGATAGCGGTGTGATACCAACCTGACTGTCTTCCAGCAGACAGGCCGACAACCAGGAGTGATGGTCTGGGGTGCCATTTCATTTCATAGTAGGACCCCTTTGGTTGTCATCCATCGCAACTTTACAGCACAGCGGTACGTCGACGAAGTTCTAAGGCCTGTTGTGTTGCCCTTCATGTCGCGCCACCATAGGCTTACATTTCATCAAGATAATGCCGGCAACAACATTGCACATGTTTCTACTGCTTGCCGAACGTTACCTTGGCCAGCAAGGTCGCCGGATCTCTCTCCTATTGAGCATTTTGAGCAGAGCCCTCCAACCAGCTCAGGGTGTTAACGATCTAACGCACGAGTTGGACAGAATTTGGCACGATATCCCTCAGGAGGGCATTCGCAACCTCTATCAATCGACGCCAAGCGGAATAATTGCTTGCATTAAGGCCAAAGGTGGACAAACGCGTTACTGACTTTTTCACTTTGTGAAGCTCTATCACTTCAATAAATCATCCAATTTTTCTCAAACTGTAATCATTTGTTTTTCTGTACATGTACATCACTTCTACTGATTTTCGTCCCATTCGGATAAATCCTGCTTGGTGCGTCATTTTTTTTTTTTGGCTAAGAGTGTATACTGATGGATTTCAATTGTCGCATAAAACGGCCGAGCAATTACGCGTAGAAAAAAATGAAAAATGTGTTAGAGGTGAAAAATAAATTTTCAGTATTAAAGGATAATGAAAATGTTAATGATTTGAATGATACTGGAAGGAAGTGGAAATTCAACAGATCAGTAGTGCTCCTCAAATTCCTAATGTTCCACCTATTATGGTAAATCCCGGAGAATTGCAATTTGGAGATTTTCTAAAACAACTTGCATAAACAACGCAAGCCAAATTTCTAGGAAAAATCAACGGGGAATTCCTTAAAAAGTTTCCCACAAACCCCAGATGATCACAGAACCCTGACTGCGTTATTTAAACATCGTAAGTAATGTTGAACATTACATTATAAATGAAAAATATAAACGGCCAGTAAAAGTTGTATTAAGGGGACTTCCGTCAAATGCAAACAAGTAGTAAATAGCACAAGAAATATCAGCTAGAGGTTTTGCAGTGCAAAAAGTAGCACAGTTGACTAAAAGAACTAAGGCATCCATGCCGTTATTTCTAATTACTGTCGTGCGATCTGAAAATGTGGATGAAATTTATAATCTGAAAGATTTAATGCTGTTCCCGGTGGAAGTTGAAAAATACATCTCCAAAAACCAGGTACCTCAGTGCCAGAAATGGCATCACTCCTCCGAGAATTGCTTTTTCGCACCACGTTGTGTTAAATGTGCTGAGCAACATAAAAGTGCTGAATGCCCTATAGTTGGCAGAGCGAAGAACCCAAGTGCGTAAACTACCTTGGTAAGCACTCTTCATCATATCGGGGTTGCCCGAAGTTTCCAAAATATAGAGCAAATACTGCTAAGAAAAATATGGTAAAACCAGGAACGGAGTTTTGCTCAAGCACTAAAGAATGGAAATAGCACAAATAATGCAGTCAGGAATGAAAATAGTCAATCAAACACATCTACTGTTGAACTTCCACTGCCGGCACCAATTTTCATAAATAATAATGAAAACATAACTAAGCAGAATGCTAAGACCACTAACAGATCTGATAAGTTTGAATTTTTAGAGTGCATAAAAGAAACACATGGTATATTTAATACACGGTATACGGCCATGGAAATATTGCAGAAATGACAAAAATTTATTTCCAAAATTAAAGTGCATATTGGTAATATTGATCGATTACTTGCGTACCTTGAAATGCTCACAGAAATTAATGGTCAGTGTGATTAATAATTCTTGTGAAAATATCTCAATTGTTACATGGAACGCAAATGGCTTAGGTTCTAAATTTAATGAACTAAGAGACTTTATACAGGTGTACAGCCCCGATATTATTATCCTCCAAGAACTCAAGTTAGGCCCCCAAAAATGTTTCAAAGTTGCTAATTATAATTTCTGCAGAACAGACAGAGCAAGTGCTACAAACAGACATTTTGGTGGACTTATGATATTAATTAAGCGCTCCATCTCTCACTTTGAAAATACAATTCCACAGCTTTTGGCCATGGAGGCGTTAGCTAGTACGATCATTCCACACACTCAACGACCAATCACATTCGTCTCCATCTATCTCCCCTCCCACAAACCACAATCGGATGTTTCTGCTGATTTAGCAGATCCAAACTTAACAATCGTATAATTAGAAGTGAATACTTTAATGCACACCACAGAAACTGGAACTGCAGTAATAGTAATCATAATGAATACATAATAAATCGCTTTCCCTTAATGGCTAACTTTCAAATTGCAGCTCCTCCCTGCCCAAAACACTATAGCTCTAATAGTGCAAGCATAATCGATTTCGTCCTTATAAGGAATGTAAACGCTCCTAATAGAATAGAGAGCATTTGCGAATTATCTTCAGATCATAATCCTGTTTTTATGGAACTCGCTATCAGCAGTTACAGTGCACCAGACAAAAGAGCCCTTATTACAAAGGGGGCACATTATGCCAAAGCTCTTAACAACACTCAGTACACACTACCCGCAGCATATAGTGAAGATGAGTTCGATGCACTTGTCGACGATTTCACAGAAACGTTAAAAAGTGCTCTGAAATCAAAAAACAAAGAAGTTCCGGTTTCAAAAAGACCAAGAAATCTCCAAATTTGGGATTTGATTGCAAGAATAAATAGAGCTCGGAAAGAATGGCAACGATCACGTTGTCCGAATGACAAAAAATTACTGAACCAGCTACATTAGGAAGTCAGGTCCCTTACTAATTTACAGTCACAAAATGACTGGTCTAATTATTTAGAATCTCTTTCACCGGATGATCAATCTATTTGGAAAGCAGTTTCTAAATTTAAAAGATGCTACACCAATATTCCGCCCCTTAACAGCCAAAACGGAATCGCTTACACCGAAACTGAGAAAGCTGAGTCACTAGTTGATAACTGCACATCTCAGTTTTGCACTAACATCTCAAACCCAGATGCAGAATGCACAGTTAGTTTCACGAACAATTCATATTGTTACGAAATGTCCAGGCGCGGTAAAATAGCTTCCTCGCAAAGCAGGTTTAGGGTTGCCAGAAAATGGCAAAGGAAGGCAGGTTTGCGACATTTGGCGACAAAATTGACGATATGTTATAGACGCATGGAGAACCTTCTGGAACGAATTCTTCCTGGTTTAGCCTAGAACGTTCTGGAACACAAGTCAAAAGCTATATAAACCCCGCTGAGAGGAAGTCAGTTGAGTAAGTTGGGTTAGTGCGGAGTTAGTTAAGAGTCAGTGCGTAGTCTAATGCCGAGTTGGTCGTCAAGTGCATCGAGCTAATCTCTTAGTGTATCGCGAGGCAGTGCATTGTCGAGTTTTATCTTAGAGTGTATTGAGCTCCGAGAACGACTGAACCGAGTCGGGAGCTGTACTCTAGCGTATCGTCGAGTGCATCGCGAGTTCTAGCGTGGAGAGTCTCGAGAATACGTGGAGTTCCAGGAACGACCGAGCAGAGTCAGGAACTGTACTCTGGTGCTTTGCCGTAAAGCCGTCTTCACCGTTATAGCCTGTTAGCCTGAAGGCTGTGTCGCTGATTGTCTCAGCCGGTTGATAGTAGTTCTCCGACGACTGTAAACGTGATTTTGAAGCTGTGCTGAGAATATTGGCTAATAAAGTGTGTTTCGATACTTCATCGAGTGTAGTCGTTATTCACTCCAAATCCACGAACCCCTTTAATGTACGTACATAAGAAGAAGGACGAAAAACGTAACAATTGGTCTCAGAAGTGGGATTTGCGAGTGAATGCCAGTGACAACAGCGATTGTTCAATTAAGACAGCTCGTGACCGCCTTTGCTGCATTTCACGAAAAGATGGAATGTGTCGTCAACTAAGTTAAAGAGGAGATGAAAGTCGGGCGAGAAGAGATCAAAGCCGAGATAAAAGTCGGATATCATCAGATAAAAGCTGGATATGAAGAGATGACAGCTGTGATAAAAGCCGACCGATTAAAGGTGCGAGAGCAACTCCAACAGAGGAAAGTGGAGTTTGCAGAAGAAACTGGAGCCATAAAAGAAGTTGCGGAAATCACAGAAGTGGCATCTGAAGAATAAGAGGATGAAGAAATGAAGGAAGAGCTGGTGGAATGTCTGAGAAAGATCCAGAAATGATGGATGAAACATCTAACGGGATTAAAGGAAAAGAACGAAAATATGAAGAAATAAAAGCCGAGAAAGAAGGTTTTGATTCTCACGTCCCTGAAGTAGAGATGGAAGAAAGTGGAAATGCGACTCTCAGGATCGTAGAAACTACTAATAGTGAAGTTACGAAGTCGCAGTTAGCAAGGATTGAATCATGTGATGCTGAAATGGAAGAAGCTGATGTACAACTTACGCAGAGGGCTCCAGAATTGCAAGAAAATTCACTCACTTCACAATCTTCGTGTGTGTCTCATACTGCAGATTGTACAGACACGAACTTGATTCTAAACCAGGATACTTCTGCTTGTAAAGAATTGGATTCTGTTCATAACTCTCATGCAAACTGGTTTTCAAGAAATTGAGGCAAATAGGCATGTAGCAACTGTTAAAATTCCCAACACACGATGCGATGTACACGATGCGAGTAAACTGCAGGGTGGTGAACAAACTGTTTCAGATCTTCCTGTGGATGTAAAGACTGAATCTTCAGACTGTGATATGAAAAACAAAAATACATCTGAGATCTGCAGTGGAAAAGTATTTGATCCGGGTATAACTTAATGAAAAGCCTGAGACTGAAATCCATTATGAATTTAAATTAGTATAATTTAAAATTGTTATGTGTTCATTTGTATATATAACTTGTACATAGGTGTAAATATGTGTTTCTTTAGTTATGTTATTTGTTTGTTGTATTACCTTTTGCTTGTATCAAATTATGCTTCTGATCAGAGATTGTACTGCCCGGGACGTGCAGTCCTTGGGAGGGGGTAGTGTTACGAAACGTCCAGGCGCGGTATTGGCGATATGCCATTGACGGATGGAGAACCTTCTGGAAAGAATTCTTACTGGTTTAGCCCAGAATGTTCTCGAACACAAGCCAAAAGCTATATAAACCCTGCTGATACGCGGAGAGTCAGTCAGTGCGGAGTCTATCGAGTTAGTGAGTTCTCGTCTAGCGAGTTAATAGTCAGTCAATGAGCGAGTGTTTTGTAGTCTAGTGCCGAGCTGGTCGTCGAGTGCATCGAGAGAGTTTCTTCGTGCATCGCGAGTTAGTGCATTGTCGAGTTTCATCTTAGAGTGTGTTGAGCTCCGAGAACGACCGAACCGAGTCGCGAGCTGTACTCTAGTGCATCGCGAGTTGTTGCGTGGAGAGTCTCGAGAGTACGTAAAGTTCCTAGAACAACTGAGCAGAGTCGGGAGCCTTACTCTGGTGTTTTGCCGTGAAACTGTCTCCACCGTTATAGCCTGATAGCCTGAAGGCTGTGTCGCTGATTGTCTCAGCCTGTTTATAGTAGTTCTTCGTCAACTGTAAGCATGATTTTGGAGCTGTCTTGAAAAATTCTGGCCAATAAAGTGTGTCTTGATACTTCATCAAATGCCATCGTTAATCACTCTAAATCCGCGAACCCTTAACGTACGGGCGAAGAAGAAAACATGCAACAATATTATTTTCCACACACACCGAACACCCTTCTTCATACACTTAACAATAAAATTAAATTAGCCTTTTGCCCTCAAGGTCTTTTTCGCTTGGCAACTTCAGCTGATTTGCCGCATATTTGGTGAATTTCTTACAAACAATTTAAAATGATTTCGCACACGACATAACATTTAAAACTTTTATTTCTCAGAAAACAGTATGTTGAGGCATATTAATCAGCTCGACCGATACTCTTATATATTTTATATAGTTTATAATAACAATGATTTTTATTGCAGTAAATTCATTTCCGCCCATAAAATCCTTTTCACAAGAGTTATTTCCACATTATGCCAAGTGGTCAAAGATGTCACAGTCCTTATTTCCTTCCTTGCTAAAACTAAAGTATTACCTCTCTGATATGCAACTGTGGATTTCTTCTGGAATTTTGGTTTTTTAATCCGAGATGGCAATTCCTTCTTCCTTATTAGGATCCTTCCAGTTAAGTGGCACTTTAGTTTGCGTAATTTCTTGAGCCTAAGATTTGTATAATAATGATCCGTGAACATGTGGCGTCCCTGAGCGCCAGGAATTTTATCCTGCATCATTGTGCAAAGGTGCAGCGAAATTCTGGTTGATACCGGATGGTCAGATTTTATCAATTTGTTTGTTATTAGAGATCCACAATGCGGTAGAATACCACAAATGAAGCCGGTGTTGGAATCTGCCATCCCATAAACTCGAAAACCCAACTAAATAGGTTTATTTGGATTATTCGTAATGAATGAAATCCCATCTCTGAATCTGACAGTCGACTAATCTACACAAATCTGTTCTTCTGGTTTAAAATAATTCAAGAATCTTGAATTTATCTAGTCAAAAACGCAGTTACTAAACGTTTTTAAGAATAAAGAATGACAGTTGTTTTCGACGCATGTATTGAATGAATGCACTCAGGAAGCGATATGGTCTAAAACGTAAGTAGATATCATTGTCTCTGGGAAATATCGTGTGAAACCGAGTATGATCGAGGGCCACCTCTCGAGTTACCCCAACAAATCAAGTGGTGATCAAGCGTCACCTCTCGAATGCAAAGCGTTAAATTTCTATTTTTTTCATTTGGTTAATATTGTATTTATCTTTTTTTATTTTATACTTAATGTTTTTCATTTTTGGTAGTTATGTCCATTTATGTTTGGTTATGATGCTGGTTCATGAACTTGTACACCAATTACTCTTGTAAAGTAATCGCAAGTAATCACTTGCGATGCAGGAACGAGTAGAACCATTTTATATTAATTATACTATGGGAAAAATAGTTTCGACTTACGAACATTTCGGTTGACAAATAGACTTAAGGAACGAATTAAATTCACGAACTAAGGTATCATTGTATGTATGTCTAGTTTTCAAAATTAAGATCTGTTCTAAAACTGTTCACTAGATTCTCTCAACAATAAAAACAAAAAACTCGTCATATGGCAATACTGATGATATTTAATTCCACTTGGTAATCACTGCTTTGTTCCTAGAAATCTGATTAAATTGAATTATCATTGAAAGAAAATTCGACTTAAGAATTCATTCAAGATATGATGAAAAAGATTTTATTAAGACGAACCTGCTACTTTCGCGAAAAATGTAAAGAACCAATGTACCCTGAATGTATGAAATATTGTTATTTATAATTTAATGGCCACATATGTTAACATTATTTTTTATTCAGATTTATTGTTTTTCGCAGTTTTTTATGGCTCACTGAATTGCCTTCAATATGAAATGACATCAGATTTTCCAAGTCTTACGAACGAATTAAGTTCCAGATAACCGTTCGTACCATGAATTTGTTCTTAAAATGTTTCTAGTTTCGTATGCAGATCTTCTAACGATGTTAATAAGATAACAGCTATAAGTGCTATCAAATAAGAAATTAAAACTACTAAAACAAATCAGTAATTTATTTTAAAAACATTATAAATAAGGTTGGTACGATAGACGAGTAACAACAATTATTTCTAAAGTGTCTTTCTTAAGAAAATACGTGTATAAACTTGTCTGAAAATGTTTTCACAAAAGATATATATATTGTTGCGTTTATTCGGGTTCGTGGATTTGAGAGTATCCGATGAAAACACGATGCAGAACAATAAAAAGCACAATTTATTTACAGGAATCACTATTTACAGCACAGTTCCAAAATCACCTTTAAAAGCGTCGAAAATCTACAATAAATACGCTGAAACAATCAGCAACACAGCTTCAGGCTGTAACTGTACAGGTAGCTTCACGGCAACACTAAACTTATAATAAAACACCGTGGAACAATCACCAATCCACTTTCAAGCTATACTGTAAAGATAGCTTCACGGCAAAGCACTATCTCGATTGCTTTCCGTTCACAGAACTCTCGCGTAGCAGCTATTCTCACAACTAATCACACTGCTCGCAACTTGCAACAACTAACTCGCAACTAACTAACTCCTCTCAGAAACGCAAGGGTTTAAATAGCTTTTCTTAAAGTTCCACATGTTTCGAGAAATATCTCGACAGGAAATTATTCTAGAAGCTTCCCGATTGGACCATGGGATATCGCCGATTTGGTCGCCAAATGGGCGATAAAGTCGCCAATCTGGCAACCCTACCATACACTATTTTATGGCAACCCTAGTGCTATGCCGGAAAGCTTACATACAGGCGCAACCGCCGAATTTTTCGTAACAATATATATGTACGAGAGTTGATCATATATATGTAATACTAATAGAAGACAACACTTCACCATCATTAAATAATCATTTATTTTAGAACAGGCTCGGAAGCCACCGATGATTTTTAACACTTCAACATCGTAAACAAAACTAACATTCTTTTTTTAAAGAAGAGAAGCACCTTCTAAGAGCGATGTAAATCAATCGTTTACAGGATTTTTCAACACTCCCCACCTGATAATTTTGCAAGCATTGTCAGTATTTCAGCATACAAAGAGGAATTCAAATATAAGAAAACAACTTACATATCAATATCAAGTACATTTACCTGATGTAAACATAGCTAGTAAAAGGGAAACTCTATAAAATTAACAAACATAGTTAAAAGCATAACAATTCAAAAGTTACTCAATAAGTAAAATCAAATTAAATTACAAAGAGTAAATTATTAACAATACTAATTAACTAAGAGTTTTGGAAGCTAACGTGAAATATAAGAATATCAAAATTTACTAAATTAGTTCATGGTATATCAATTGCACAAGTCTTTTAAAGTCCCCTTCTTTTAGTTTTAACCACACATCATCGTACAAGACCATTACGTCCTTTCAAAATTTGAATTACTAGACCTAAATCCAAGAGGAACTTTGATTTAGCTGTTCCTTCAAATGAAATTATATCATCAATTTTAAGATTCTTCTTAATTTCAGGTGTACTGAAGAAATGAGCATTTCTTAAATCAAGAAGATACTGATTTTTTCATTTTTTCCAAAATCTGTTGTATAAGTGTTGTTAGATATTCTTTTCGCTTTATTAGACTTAGAAAAGAATCTCAACAAATTTGTATGGATATTCAACTTTATGGCCAATCAATAGAAAATCAGCCGGCATAAGCGGCTCAGATTTATGTAAATCATTGTAAACGCAAGTCAAAAGTCGTCTGTTCATAATATTTTCGACTTCTGTCAGTATAGTCATAAATTCCTCAAAATTCAGTTGAACTCTGCCTAATATCTTTTTCAATGGTTCCTTAATGCTTTTCGTAAGGCTTCCGTAGAATCCTCCCCACCAAGGCGCAAGCTCAACGATAAATTTTCAGGTCAGTTTTCAGGTTGCTAGAAAATTTCGAAAGTGTGCTCTTTTAACTATGCACTAAAAAAACTATAAATCTTCGGCAGAATATTTGAATGTCTTCGCGTTGTCCGAATAAAAGGTGCAACACTTCCATCTTCTCAAGATGAAATGTCTGAGAGCAAAAATTAATTTATTTCCATATATATGGGAAGCAACTTCTAGGTGTAACACTTTTGTAATAGCGCACGTAAACAATAGTATGTATGACATCTAAGTGCCATTTCCAGATTTAATGTAAACAGAAATCCATGCCGGTTACATAGATATGTCATGTTTTTGCAATCCGGTCTTTAAATAACTGATCTATCATTTGTTTCGCTGGTTTTGTTGCGTATTTATGACATATTAGATAGTTTCCTAAGACTTTCTTCACCAGTTGGCGGCTTTAGGAATTCAAAACTTCTGTCGTAGTTTCACTAAAGTTCCTGCAGCTCCTGCGTGTAGAACATTATTATGCGCTCTCTTGACAATTAATTCAGTAAACTTGGAATCTTTAGGAAGAAGAACTGGGTGTTTTTCGACAATTGTATATTGGGTTTCTTTTGGTCTTCCCTTAATTCGAAGAATTTGATTTTCATCAAGAAACGGTGCCAAGCTGAATATATTTGAGCTTGGAGAAATTGAATTGTCAGATTGAAGAGGTATGAAGGTATTTTAGGTATGAAGAAGTCCATCTGAGCCTTACAAGCGTAAAATATTTCAGCTTCCTAAATTTCAGAAGCCCTTAATAGGCCACCATTTAGCAGGCAGTTTTCTTGTTTTAGTAACGAAACTTTTAATCCATGCCATAGTTCTGTGAAATTTCAACATTTTACTGAATTTTCTAATATCTAATAGCTGATCATCTCTTTTCATAGCAATGTCATAAACAGATATCTTAGTACGGAGTTCTAGTTGTTCGAAATGGCCAATTTATTCACTGGTTTTGTAATCATTCTGGTCCAAACTACCAAAGAGTACAAGTCATCAGAGAATTTACGCTTAAAACTTTGGTTACTAAATTTTCGGGATTTTCCTTGCGGCTACTATGTTTCCAGTTATTGGGATTTGCCAAGGTTTAATTTTCTGCAACCTTATTAGAGATAAAAGGTTTACAGTTGCTAGAAAATCCTTTGATCTAGTGTAATACGAATCTGTCCACAAGTATATCTGTTGACAAATATCATTAAATAATTTAGTTAGATATTTTGCAATTCTAGCTGCCGTAATTGCTCCCAACAATTCTAATCTGTTTAATGCTAAGCTTTTAAGAAAAGATATTCTGGATTTCGATAAACTCGTTTTGATGTCACCAAACCTATTTGTATAACTGAAATGCGCTACACTTCCATATGCGTTATTACTTACATCATAGAACATGTGTAAGTAAATGTCACTATTTTGCTTATCAACATTTTGAAAGCATATTTTCTAACTATCGATATCCCTTATAAATGAATTATTTCCGGGAGCCCTTATAAATGAATTATTTCTTAAATTGAAAAATTACGTGATATTCATAGTGTCAAAAGAACGTTTTACTGATTTGTCAATATCAATAGAAAAACATTGTGGATACTCCAGGTGTAAAAGAGCTAATTAAAAATTCTATAGCAACTGAAACTGGAAGAATATAAGTGTAATGAATAGCAGGATGCCATATAAACTTAGCAAAATTTTTTGAGATAGTTGTTTTAGAAAACGTTTTTGAGATAGTAGTTAGAAAATTTGTATTTTTGTCCCTTTTGTTGTTATACAAGGCTATAACTTGTATCTAATATGCTAAATAAATAGATATTTCTTTAAATAAAGTGCATTTTTACTTGCAAGTTACTATATTTTGTAGGAGCGTTGAAATACAGTTGTGTACAAGACCACCTCGTATCATGGGACGGTCATCATTTTCAGACTTAGGCCTCAGACTTCAGACTCAAACTTAGGCCAATTTTCCTCATGCTGGTGGTAGATCATTCCACTACGAAGTATATGGCGGCACAATTTAAAGTTCAATATCACGAGATCCAATGTCCGCAGGATTTTCTTTAAAAAACACGTGATGTCAATGCTTCGTAGGAATAGCTTCTATGGTTTGTGACGTTCTGTTGCAAACTAAAGTTTTCCACTTGCGTAGACAGCCAAGACAGAGCTACTCTGGAATCTGCCCATGATTTCAAAATTATACGTTTTTAAAGCGTTCAAGACAGATCGAAACACTTTCGCTAAAAATAAGTGGCACAGAGTTCTCGTCATCTTCTCTTATGGGTGCGACTTATGTATTTAAGACCAAACGGCTAATTTTAAATGTGGCCATTCGGCATTTGGCGACAGCTGAAGGATCTGTGTAGACGAATGAAGATGCTAAAATCTAATCTGTGTTTTTGTATAGCACAGTCAGTTGCAAGTATGACACATCTTGGCATTTCGCAGTTATTAATTTGACTAAATGTCTCTTGGTGCTTCAATTAGTTATCTGCGAAATTTTGGAGAATAATTGAATTCAAGTAATCTTTGATTAGCCATTATTTTTACCAAAATATTCTGATCCCTATAGTTCAAATAAACATTAGTCCTAAAGAACTAAAATGGAAGAAAAGTCTGAATGTATTCGCCTCTTTGTCATAGGTGCAGTGAACTGCAACATGGCTTGGAAACTGGAAGTATCATCAGAGGAATTCCAGAAAACCCCTAAGAGTTTCGAATTTCCATAGGGAACATTTTGAAGTCAAGAATTCTATGAAAAGAGATCTTTGAGTTCGGTTAAATATGTCGTTGTCGAGAGCTCCAACAAAATTGTCGACATACAGACATTTATCGAGCATTTCCACCGTGGCGGGATGCAACTCTCGAATATTTTCGATGTGTTCCTTTGATGGTGGCAGACAGAAAGAAAGGACCGGCATTGACGTCAAACAGAACACGGCAAAATCTGAAAATCTCGATATCATTATGTTCACTTGTACCTGGGATTTTACTTGGACACAGAAATCGGACTGCATTACGATTCTTTTCATGCAAAGATATCTGCAAAAATGCCTTTTCGATATCTGCTAAGACGACCACAGCATTCAAACGGACGAAGAAAGCATGTTGAATATTAGGGGATTAAGGCTCAATCCAGCGTATAAATAGTCATTTAGAGAAAGTTCACCCTCTTCATGTGCACTGGCATCAAAAACGATTCGTTTCTTAGAACTGACAGATTCTCTGTAAAACATTGAAAATACTAGATAAAACAGGGACTTCTCACCTTGTATCTTGCAATTTAGAACTTTTTCGATGATATCCTGATTTTCATAATCATTCAGTATCTCTCGGTAGTCCTTATAAAATTCTGAATATATCTCAGATTTTCTATTCAAATGATCCAGTCGTCCCCTGGCAAATGTTAAGTTATCACTTTATTGCTTAAAGTCGCGCTTCTGTGGTAAGCCAACTTCGTACCTCCCCCCCTATAACACACAGAATTCTTAAAGAGTGTTATGGCCTAGCTTCCTCAGCTGAGTGTACACTGTAAAGAACACCAACTGATTCTAATTCGCAAAAATGTCTTAAATCCTCTTCAACACGATCTTGTATAAAATAACATTGAGAACGCTGCTCTTATTTATGCCTCGAATAAACTATTATATGTATCATTTACCATTATTAGTTGTTTTGCATTACCCTTGAGTGCTGATTGCAGATAATATAATTTTTGATGTTCTGACAATTGATCATTATTATCAATTAATGCTATAAACTGTGATTTGAATGATAGCTATTCAACATATAAACCTGAGAACTCAGGAAGATTAATTGACGGCAACGTTACTTTACAGTTGCCACGGAACGGACTACTTTTAACATTTGCAATAGAATTTGGATTGAGAAGTTTTTGAAGAACACCAATTGATTCTAATTCGCAAAACTGTCTTAAATCCTCTTCAACACGATCTTGTATAAAATAACACTGAGAACTGCTTGGAGACACGGCGGAATTAGAACCTGTCACCATCCATCCGGAAACTGTTTCAATTAAGGTGATACAATTACCCCTTAACTGGATTTGGTTTCCCCTTAATAATTCGTAAAACACGTCACCTTCCAAAAGAAGTGAATTTTTTTAGGTAAATAAAATTTAGGATTAGCATACTTTATATTTTCTGGCAATTTTAAATTCTCATTATCTATTTTCTCAGCTGGAACATTCCTAGCAGTTTCTGGCAAAATTAAAAATTCGAGTTCCTTACTGAAGGATTCTTCATAGTTAGCTATGCGCGTACAAATTTTTTCCGCAATCGGAATTGCTGTATTTTTCAATCCAATTAAATCTGCCCTAAAATCGATCTTTGAAAGCCTAATAAATTAGCTACATCTTCAGTTATTAAATTCCGCATTGACGCTGATTCACATAAAGCATTTAACTTTAACCATTTTCCATTGGATTGCCTTAGCTATGCCTTAGCTTTACCGTGGAGATAACATTTTTGTTTGTATTAAGTGAATAAAAACAAGAAGCATTTTGCGTTTCACTAATTGAGCCATCTGCCAACTGTAAAGTAAAATTGCCGTCAATTAATCTTCCCGAGTTCTCAGGTTTATATGTTGAATAGCTATCATTCAAATCACAGTTTATAGCATTAATTGATAATAATGATCAATTGTCAGAACATCAAAAATTATATTATCTGCAATCAGCATTCAAGGGTAATGCAAAACAACTAATAATGGTAAATGATACATGTAATAGTTTATTCGAGGCATTGAAAAAACGTTTTGAAAACGCACGTTTGCTTATCATGAGTCATATTAATGAAATATTATATGAAATATATCAATATTGCTCTAAAGTTAAATATGAATCCGCATCTAATTTAAGACAAATGGTTGATAGAATCGAAAATAATTTGCGATCTTTAAAACAGTTGGAATTGCACACAAATCCTCTTTCCGAAGCAATCTTAATGTAATTCTTCAACGAATAGATACTGACACTCGTAAGTTATACGAAATGGAATTAGGTTCTGAATTACCGAGTTGGGAAAAATTTACAGGATTTATAAACAAAAGATGCCAAGGTTTAGAACACGTAAAAAGGTATGGGAGGAAATGAATTTAAACGGGAATTAACTCCGAAATTCAAAACTCTAATAGTAAAAAATGACAAAATTAATTGTATGTTAAGGATGCACCGAATCGCACCCATTTTCAGATGTAAAAAGTTTATTGAATCAAACACAGAGGTGAGATTAAAATACGTTAGAAAGTTTAATCTATGTTATAACTGTCTTGGATTTCATGCAATGTGTAAATGTAAGAAAAGTCATTTAAAGTGTAAAACATGTAAGAAAAGTCATAGTACAATGTTACACGGAGCGAATTTCGCGTGGGAAAGACAAAAACAAAACAAAAATGAGCATGATTTTATTATTGACAAGTGGGGCTGACGGAAGAGTGAAAAGATGGGAAATTTGAAACCAGGTGTTGCGCATTACCCTTGAGTGCTGATTGCAGATAATATAATTTTTGATGTTCTGACAATTGATCATTATTATCAATTAATGCTATAAACTGTGATTTGAATGATAGCTATTCAACATATAAACCTGAGAACTCAGGAAGATTAATTGACGGCAACGTTACTTTACAGTTGCCACGGAACGGACTACTTTTAACATTTGCAATAGAATTTGCAATAACGAGTTTTTGAAAGCTTACCTCGCATGTTTCGAGGTCAGTTTGCAATTCATCAAGGCTTGCTTCAAAGGTTAGCAAGTCAGCATCCGAAAGTGTGCTGTAGCATTCGTTGCGAAAATTCTCTAACTTAGAACGTAGTTTGGCCACTGCTTGAAGCTTTTGAATAATATCCTTATTATCCACTGGCACATCGTCTTGTAAGAATGATTTTATTCTCGTTATCTGCGATTTTATATATCCCCGTTTTCGATTAAAGACTGTTAATTGCGAGAGTTCGACAAGAGCCATTTTTTTTTCGTTATTCGTTTCGCCTTTCAGATTTCTGTTTTAAAACAGTTCGAACTCCTCCGGCTCGACGGACCACGTTTCGTGATATCCTTCGAAATTAGTAGACTGCTGTAGTTTCGCAACACAAGCTGTAATATACAGAATTATTTACAATTACAGAATAATTACAGCTACAGTTTCGTATCGAGAACAGAAGAGACAAACTGTCTTCATGGTTGCCTAGACGATCTCAACTGCCGCGAGAGCGGCGTTGCCGCAAAAGTGCAAAGAAATAAATGCCAGCGGTGAGAAAAACTTCAAATTCGTAACAGTCTTTACAAAAAAAATTATTCATAAATATATAAAAACATTCAGAAACTGAATGCTATTCAAATGACAGTTTGTGTATAATTTCTTTTTGCGAACAAATGGTTTCCTTTCCTTTAAATTTGATGCATTTGAAAGGCAAAGAATTTCCCTTGCACTCAATACATTTTAATTCACTATTAGGAACAAATTTAGGATTTTGTGCATATTTAATTTTCATCGTTAGAATCACTATAGTAGTACATTTCTGACAATGCATAGCATTTATTAAGAAATGCTATATTTTTTTAAGATCATCACCTGGAGTTTGTTGAGTTTATGCTTTTCAGATTTCTGAAGCAACATTTTGAAAATTATCCATACATCTCTATAAGTTGCTTTCTCATTGAATTGATGTGATTGAAGTTCTCGAATGATTTCATCAGAGTGTATACGATGTTTCTTAAGTTACCCTTCTTTTGAGTTACTCATGGCAACTTGCTCTAGGAACATACTGATTAATGAGTAAATAATTTGTTTTTTCTTATCATACCAAACTACATAGCTTAGTTTTACATAGCTTAGTTTTTAAATAGGTAATTCATCGCAATTTTATATGCATAATTGATTCAAGAGAATAGTTGAGAATAACATCCTGAAGTTTGGCTTACCTTCAAATCTTTCCATCTATGATAAATTCCTCGGGTAATTGAGAACCTGCACCATCAGATTTAGAGTAAATAACACCTGATTTCTGAATGCTAACAATTAATTCATTTTAGTTGAGAGACAGAGACGTAGCTAGGTTTAGGTAGCTAGTAGGGTTTTTAGCGCCCGAAGACAACCGAAAATTTTGTGCCCCTTTCTGTGTTCCAAGAATGGAAAACATTCCATTCTAAAATTTCATAACATCAGTTTGGCGCCCCTTGATGCTGTGCCCGAAACAGATGTCCCCCCTTGTCCCACCATATCTACGCCACTGCTAAGAGATGTATAACTTGTTTTTTTTTTTAATTGTATATTCAAGTCAGTCCTGATTCAGCTCTTCTGGAAATATTCTTAGCAATTGCTTCATCCGTAATTAATAGAATCAAAATACTGAAACCCACTTCAAAATAAAAAGAGTACGGTAATATAAAGCACCTTTACATTTTGATTATAAAGTTAGATGTAGGCATACTCATCTCAGATTCCAATTAAAGCAGGTGTACCCCAAGTTTCGGGTTTAAGTCATTTATTACACAACATAAATACTTACGAAATCACACAACGCCATACGATTCAATTAGCACTTTTCACTGTCGATACAGCTATTCCAATACAGGCCAAAATACGTCAGACTGTCACTGATTTGCTAGAAGCGTTGCACAGATTGGAAAATTTCAGTTATGTTAACAAATAAAATGCAGTTCTATTTCCCAGAGTTTAGTTCTTTAAATGTGTCATCTACTTACACTACTGCTACACATTGTCTCAGGACTGAGTGTTCGGTGCATATTCTTGGAAAACATCTTCGTGACAGCTTAAAGTCCTGATCTGGAACAGGGAGCTGAATGCAGCTATGTTCTGTGGTAGAATACTGTGATTAAGTTGGAGAATAACTGCACTTGAAATGGATTTAAAATCCTCTTTTATTAAAGCACAACTATTTACAATCACTTCCCAACTCGGGAGGGATACAGAAAGTAGAGACCGCACTTGTCTAAAATGAACAATCAAATAAATTTAAACTAAAACTAATTAGAAATTAAAAAGTCGTTGCTCACAGAGCTATAGCGCGAGGTTGGCCTCTAAACTAAATGGTGCGTAGCAAGATTTAACTAATACTAACGCACTTGGAAATACTTCAATAAGTAATCACGTAGAAGCGCTATGGCTTAGAATTTAAATGCTAGCTAGTCAGGCGAACGTCGAATAGAGTGACCGTGATCTGAGATTAAAAGCTCTCTCACACTGAGAAGTTTCTACCTCCGGTTTAAATATAACTTGGCTCCACTTCAAATTAGCATAAAGCTGAAAACGCGCACTTCTTCTAACGGGAAGTTGAAATGAGAACAAATAGAAAAGAATAAATTAAAATAAAGTTTTGTTAGTTTAACTAAAACCTTACACTTGTTTGAAAAAGAAATACACTAAAAATAGCCAAAGCTCCTTGGTTTATAAGGAATAGCACATCACATATCAATTTAAAAATCAAAACCATCAAAAAATACATTTACAAAGCTGCTCACAATTCTTACTACAATATTAAATATTATAAATTTAAATTCAAAATCCTGAACCATGACCATAAAAGAGAACGCGTACCCGGATAATACCTTTCTTTTGTAACATTTAAGCCCCGTTTCCATTAATGGGTCGCGAACGCATAACTTTATTGCAAGAAACGCATACGCAGACAGACGACCGGTTACACTACTATTTACTTTATTTGGATTTGCGCTTACTGAAGCACGGTGGTCAGTTGCATTTATTGCCACTAGATCTCTCTGTATTTAACTTACGGGATTCGGACTCTTAAGATACTTAAATTCGATTTTATTTGAAATTTTCCTTCTGCTTATGAATTGTGAAAGTAAAGCACATTAGCAATTTTTAGATAAGTAAGGTTATAATCCATATTATGAACATGTCTAATTGCACAGAAGGTGAAGTAATTTTTAAAAATTTCTTTGCGTTTTCAGAAGCCTTAAATATTAATAAAATAATATATAATTTAAACTAAAACGTACTGTTAATGCAAAACAAATATAAAACTAAAAAACATTTAAAAATAGCTAGTACTTTAAAAATACAAGAGCAACTGTAAAGAAAGGTTCACAATATTTACACAAAACTTGCTATGCTTGTATATGATTTAACTGCCATGTGAGACTGCATATTTTTAAAATATGCCCAAATTTTCAGAGAAGATAGATAATGTTCGAGATTTGCAAGAACAAACCGCTCTCCTTTCACCTAATAAACTTAAAATAAAACAGTTTTACATCTAGTATTCCAAAGCGTCATGTTTATTTTCAAAATCCGTAGGACCACAACAAATTACAACAAAGATCAGAAGGCTGCCACTCTTACAATGACAAATTCTGAAAGAAATATAACTACTAAGGCTTGGGTCTAACAATACTTGCACCTTTTGATGACATAGACTTAATCAATCAACAGAAAACATAAAAAATACTGTCCACACAAATATCAAGGCTAATAAATAGTAAACAAACAGAAAATTAAGTTCTTAAATTTCTACACTAAAATAACTCAAATAGTGTTCAAGTAATGTTCATCTATATGGAATTTTAATTTGTTGTCCACCTCTAGTCATGACAGTCTTAAGGCACTTTGATAAATCTGGAGCTAAATTATTCTTTGGTATTTTTGAAACTAAACTGTCTTCACCCTGCGCTTCAGTTTCATGTGCCTCATCTGACTCCAAAGATGAAGATATTTTGAGAGTAATATTTTCTGGATTGGGCGAACTAATGATTTTGACACAAACTACTCGAATGTTACCGTCTTTTCTTGGGTATAGCTCAATCACTTTCGCTAGAGGCCACAACACCTTGCGTTTGTCATCACACTCGATGAGAATTATGTCTCCGATTTTTATCTGTTAAGAAATCGGCACTGTAGATGGACTTCGCATTAGCAGGCCGAGAAATTCATTTCTAAATCTCTTTCTCGAGAACTCTCGTAAATTCTGCAGATGTCTCAGTCTCTTGTTAAAATCAACTTTAGCAAGGTGATCCAAGTCAGGAACTCCAAACACTGGAACTTCACCTAAAAATAAAAACTCGGTGTCAAAGGGATGAGATCATCAGAGTCCTCGGACACATAAGTGAGTGGTCTGGCATTCACAGTTGCTTCGCAGTCGTATAGCATACTCATCAATTCTGCATAATTTAGACATGATTGGCCTAGGATTCGACGCAAAATCTTCTTAATGATTTGAACAAATCGTTCTCAAAATTTTGCTATCATGGTGCTGCCGGTGGACTGAATTTCCAGACGATCTTCTTTGTGGCGGCTTCTATCTCGATAGTATTCCAATAAATCAATCTCAAGAGATTATTGGATCCGACAAAATGCCTCCCTTGTCGCTATAAATTATCGTTGGCCTCCCTCTACGAGCAGCAAATCTCCTAAGTAAAAATCCTTGAGTTGAAAGGGACAAAATTAGTTCCAAAAGAACCGCCCATGGCACAGATGAAAAGTAAAATCCAAGCTTTTCTTTTATCCTTTCAAAATTAATGGGCTGCTAAATCAACTCCGACAATCTCGAAAACATGAGCATCTCTGTTTTCTGGTAGAGTAGCAGGCACAATCTGTAGTCGTTTACTGCCATGTCTCCTGCACCTGAAACATGCATATAAAGATTTTCGCATCGTAGCTCCGCTTTTTAGGATCCAAAACGGCTCTCTAAGGGTTGACATCAGTACGTAAATTCTTGCATGAGACATAGATGGATGTTTATCAATTATCAATTTCTTCACAATTTTATTCGGAAGTAACATCGGATACCTAAAATTTTTTACGGCCTTTCCTTTCAGTCAGACTTGACACATAAAATGCCTTCGCCATCTTTGAACACATTAATTGACTTCGGCTTCTTAAGACGAAAAAGAATCATGTTGATTAATCTTCACAATAGATTCCTCAACTCTTATCAATTCATAAACTTTTAACTCTCCTGTTTCTCTTTCTTCTTTCCTCTGTCGGGTATTTCCTATGAATCTCTGTATCCACCCAATCATTCTCAGTATTTTCTTATACTTTGAGAAACATCCAAAGAATCATAAAGACATATCGCTAACATTGCTTAATGAAACTATAGCTACTGTACGTTTTTCAGTATTATCCTCTTCTTTATTATCGATTGGAATAGAACGAGGCCATTTTTCTTCCGGCAGTGCCAACCAAGGTGAGCCTCCCTCCATCTAGATTCAACAAGTTTCTTCAAAGAACATCCTCTTGAAGGCATATCGGCTGGGTTTTCTGCACTCGGTACATGGTGTCACTTTTTACGGTCCGATAGGATTATAATTTCTGGAACTCTGTTATTTACAAAAGTGCTCCAAACTTCTACGTTCTTTATCCAGAACAGTGCTGTTGAAGAATCGGTCCAGTAATATTCCTGTGCAATTTCGAACTTAAGGTTCTTCTTGATAAATGAGACTAATCGCACTCGAATAAGGCGAGCAAGCAATTCAAATCGTGATATACTTGTTTTTTTTTTCCAATGGAACTACTCGTGGTTTAGCTTGCAGTAGAATCACTTCTTTATTTTGACTTCTCAAATATACTGCACTTGCATACGATCCCTGGGAAGCATCGGCAAACGTATGCACACTAAACGATTGTCCTTCTGTTACAGGAACTTGAATGATAGTCCTTCTGTCACTGGAACAAATTTCCTGGAATCAATCCCATCAACTGTATGCAAGAATTCTATTCGCTATAATTTGTTGCTTTTTTACCGTATTGCGGCAATTATATCAGGAGGTTACAAATTATTGCGTGTCTTTAAATAAAATAGTATGTACTCCAATTTGTGTTAAATATGGTAATATAAGGGCTCAATTAATTTCAAGACTTACCCTTTTGAATGCTAGGAAAAATTAACGTCTGGTTTTAATAAATCATTCATCACGAAGAAATATCATAGACATGACTTAGCTTTTCTTAGTTTTGTATTGACATAATATTATTTATATTTTTAGTTTTAAGTATAATCATTTTTAACAACAATATTATATTACAGCCGATTCAGAAGTTCCCAAAATCTAGTTCAAATTAAAGTTTTAAAGATAACTAGCGACCCGCTCCGGCTTCGCACGGGTATAAAATATATAGCCTATGTCACTCGCTGAAAAAATGATTAAAATCGATCCAGTAGTTTTGATTTATTCATTACTGCCCGTGGCCCGCACGCGTTAAATTTGGAGTAAAACAATTCCCCTTTCCCTATACCATGAAGATTTCCTGCTATCTTTGGAATATCTAAATTCATACACTACATTTTTACTTATTTACTTTTTACATTTTGCGGGATATCCATAAGAGATAGACATATACCATCGCGGAGTTTTCTGCAGAACTTTTCAATGTGTATTGTACACTTAGTACATTATTTTGATAAATCTCGTAGGGTTCAGCCTGCGTTTGCAATGTAAGCCGAAAAAATGTAATTATTTACGACATCACATTAGAAACCTCAAAAATAACAGTATTTCTCCACTATTTAATGGATGTTATTATACATATAAACCTTCCTCTTCAATCACTCTATCTATTAAAAAAAACCGCATCAAAATCCGTTGCGTAGTTTTAAAGATTTAAGCATACATAGGGATATAGGGACAGAGAAAGTGACTTTGTTTTATACTATGTAGTGATTAATGAATGTTATTATACATATAAACCTTCCTCTTCAATCACTCTTATCTATTAAAAAAACCGCATCAAAATCCGTTGCGTAGTTTTAAAGATTTAAGCATACATAGGGATATAGGGACAGAATGCTGGAGATGGACCCCCGTCTTGGGTCTGCCTTTCGGGGTGAGTGTGTCCACACTCCAAAGACCCTTTCATCGGGGGATATAGGGACAGAGAAAGCGACTTTGTTTTATACTATGTAGTGATGATAATGCTAGTTCTACAGTTATCGTCTGGTTTCTAGCTGTTGCCAAGATTGCTCGAGTCAATAACTGTTTTCTTCTTTTACCGGAGTAGTTGCCAAGAATTCTTTTCGCTATAATTGGTTGCTTCATTATGGCCTGAGAACAAATCATTCGTTGTATGCACGAAATGTTCACCCTGGTACTTTTTATTTCTTCTGTTTTCTTTCTTTGAACCCGAATCAATTAATTTAAATCCAGCTTTCGCCAAAACAATTTTCTGTTCTCTTTCCACTTCGTTCTTTAAAAACAACAATAAGTATTTCAATTTCTCAGAATGAGAATTTTCTGTTGTAATTATTAATGGATGATTTCTTAAGCCAAACTGCTGAAATTTCCTCGCGAATGCTGGATTCCACCAGCGGAAACAGCATTGCAGTGTAATCGTAATCGTAATCGGTTCTTTGATCTTACGGCTTATAGTTGCAAAAACAACTTTTACCGGTACTTTTGGTAATTTCTGCCCTTAGGCGATGATTATAAAAGCAAAGGCAATACTGCCGCGCCGAAATTGGCGAAGCTATACATGTACATGTAAGTACAGACATAGGAAAGCATGTAATGCATGACATAATGGTACTGGAAATCTGCTGATAAAGGTCATGTGATGGGGTCACCACTAATTTACTGTCCATGCAGTTGACTGCTTCATAGGTAAGTTTAACAAAGTCCTTTCCAAGCACAAAAGTCTCTGTCTTTTGAGTCTTTACTGAATAAATTCAGCGTTATGATTATACACTATACACACTTTATGAAAAACACAAATTGCACTATTGGAAAACTTGAAATATAAACGTGAGCTTTGTGTGATCTGGTGCCGATCAAGTCCATATGAATACAAAGTCTCTTGATATTTACATTTACACAAATATGAAAACACAGATAATACTGTGAGGTTTAAATTATAAACCTGAGCTTTGTCAGATCTGGTGCCGATCAAGTCCATAATATTAAAGAACAAAGTCTCTTGGTTTAAGTATTTACCACTTGGAATTGTGGAATATCGAGCGCGGCCGTTTGGCAGCTATTTCTAAGGTCGGATCGTAGTTACTTAGTTCTCGAATATGATCATAGGATGAGCTGTTAATATTTTGGTAAAAGTTGTGACATGTTGAAAGAATTTGATCAGCTATTGGGTTGATCTTTAAATCTTTGTGTAGTTGAAGGTTTCGCACAAACCATGGGGAATCTGTAATTTCTCTCAAAGTTTTGTTTTGAAATACTTGCAGTTTTTTCCTGTACGTTTTGTAGACTGTAGCCCAAATTGGTATTGCGTATAGAAGGATTGGTCTAATTAGAACCAGATACAGTTTTCTTTTGAGTCTCAAGCTTAATTTTGATTTTCTGTTCATAAGGGGTTGAATCACAATTTTGGCGGCTATGGCTTTTTGCAAAGTATATATTATATGATCTTTAAAAAGTAACTGGGCATCAAAATAAACACCGAGATACTTGACCTTATTAACAATGGGTACTGGGTGATTGTTGATTTTGATGTTTATTTCTATGGGAGTGAATTTTCTGTGCCTTCTGAATATTAAAACTTGGCATTTGTTAGGGTTTACTTTAAGCTTCCAATTATTTAAATAGTGGATAATTTGGTTGACTGCAATGTCCAGCTTATCGACGGCGAGTTGCGGCTTTATGGATTTCGTCAAAATTGCAGTATCGTCCGCAAATTTTACAATTTTGGAATTTAATGGTGTAGGCATGTCATTAATAAAGACATTGAAAAGAAAGGGGCCAAGGACACTTCCTTGAGCCACTCCGCTTCTGATTCTTTTTCTTGCAGATAGTGAATCTTTAATTTTAACCTGGAATGTGCGGTTTTTTAAATAGCATTTAATCAATTTGATGAAGTTAACAGGCAGTCGAGCAAGGTGCAGCTTAAAGAGCAAGCCCTCATGCCACACCTTGTCGAATGCTTTTTCTAAATCTAGGAAGCAACTTGCTATGGTGTTCTTTTTTGAGAAAGCATCAGCAATATATTCTGTTACATTAAGCAGTTGTAGAACTGTGCTGTGGCCTTTACGGAAGCCGAATTGATCTTGACTAAGAATATTTTTATTTTCTAGATGCTCAACAAGCCTTTTCTGAAGAACTCTTTCGTATACTTTGGCTAAGCTTGGTAGTAAACTTATAGGCCTGTAGGAGTTGACATCCTTTGGATTTTTTCCCGGTTTTAGAAAAACTGTGATTATTGCGTGCTTCCACTGTCCTGGGAAATAATTTAGCCTTAAACAAGCATTAATTATGTTGGTAATCAGAACAATGTATGTCTTCGGAAGAACTTTGAGTGCTTTATTTGAGATTCCGTCAAATCCAGGGGCTTTACGAGCTTTTAATCGCTTGATAATGTTGTTTATTTCATTAGGTGAGGTGGGTTTGACATGTTCATGACCATTAATCGAGTTTAGATTTTTTACAAAATTTTCGACATCTTCATCTGTGTCCTGGTTACTAATATTAGGGGTGGTAAAGGTGTTTTCGAGGTGGGTAGCTATTTCTTCAGAGATTTCATTATTAGAATAGAGTAAGCCTCTAGTAGTTTGAATGGGACCTATGTTGTAATTATTGTTTCGGAGGCATTTAGCTAATTTCCATATATTTGTATGATCCTGGTCCATGTTATCCAGATACAGTTCCCATTGTTCGGATCTATATTCATTTAATAAGTTCTTCAGCTCTCTGACTTTCCTGTTTACTATTCTTTTAATTCTCGGGTCGCCCGTTCTTCTCCATAATTTTGCTATCCTATTTTTCTCTTTAATTTTATCAATCAGGTAATTTGGGAGTTTTGGCTTTTGAAAATCTTTAAAATGGGTGGATTTGTAGATGGCGTCGTTTATGCTGGCATTGATTTTGGTAATCTGCATTTCTATTTCATGAATATCGGAAAGAGCAGGGCGTGCTGGTAGTTTTTCTAGGTTTTTTGTGAATTCTTCCCAGTTAGTGATTTTCTTCATAGGAGATTTATTTTGAAAGCCATGATAAAGGAATTTAACGGGTAAATGATCGGAGGTTAACTCGTGGATAACTTCTAGAAAAGGAATTTGAGTAGTATTTTTGCAGATAATAATGTCCAAGACGTCCTGAGTTCCATAAACACTATTGTGGGTATAATTGTTGGGTCCTATGATCCGTATGTCATTATAGAGTGCATACTGCCTGAGAATGCTACCATTGCTATTAATTCTTCTGGAATGCCAGTCAGTGTGCTTGGCATTAAGATCGCCAGCAAGAATTGTAGGGTAGTTGCTTTGTAGCAAACTATCTAAGTCTGCATTGGACATAGTATTTTGCGGTTTGTTGTAGACTGCAATAAAAACTATTGGAGCACTTGTGTGCGAGTTTAAAATGACTGCAGTGTTTTCTATGTTCGTATTAGCGTTTATTTCAAAGTTGGTAGCTTGTATATAATTTTTGACAAGTATCAGAGTGCCACCGCCTCTACTGAAAGTCCTGTCATTTCTAAAGGTCTTATACCCATGCATCTTGAACTTGTTGGAGGCTCTTAGATGTGTTTCATTGATTAGAAAGACATCTATGTTGTGGTCTGTCAAGAATTGTTGGATTTCCATATGCTTGTTATGCACACCATTAGCATTAAAGTATGCGATGTTCAAACTGCTTGGAACAGTCGTTTGGATATTTTGTATTGGATTAAGGAGCCTACTGACCATTATTTAGTAATAGTTGTAAGGCTTCCCAGCCAATTTGGAGTTTCTCCACTATGGTTTTTGCGTTCATGAACCTGTTGAAAAGTTCTTGGCCTTTTTGTAGTATTTTTTGAAACCAGGTGAACATTTCGAAGACGGAGCCTATTGGGTTGGTGTTATTTTCTCTATCCTGATTGGGGGTAGCTTGATCTTGACTATTCTGTCCGCTAGTGTTGGTTTTTGGGAGTGGAGGGAATTCCTTATCCCAAGCGTTTTTTGGGGTAAATGCTGGAGTGTATTGATTTTTCTTTTTATCCTCAACACTTTTTCTTAAGTTTTCTGGATGTCTTGGGCACCCGCGGTAAGAAGATACGTGATCTCCGCCACACAGGCAGCACTTTCCTGGTACGTTTTTATCTTTCTTACATGTAAATGTAAGATGATTGGATCCACATTTCAAGCAACGAGCATTATGCTTACAGTGATTTTTTGAGTGTCCATATCGCTGACACTTGTGGCATTGTTTATGCCCCGGTGAAGGCTTGAAAGTGCATACCTGTATACCGAGATCGAGAATGTGTGTGAGGTCAAATATCTTTTTACCTTCTATGCTTCTTTCGACTTCTGCGATGTAGGTGGGAAGTTTTATTATTTCCGTATCTGTTTTTTTAGTAACCTGACGTACCGTTTTTACAGGAATACCAAGTTCTTTTAGTTCATCATAAATGTCCTCCGGGAGGGTGTGTCCTGGTAGTTTCTTTATTACTGCTCTTATAGGCTTCTCTTGTGGTAAAGGAAAAGTGTGGTAGGGGATAACACTGTCATCCAAAAATTTTGTGAGTTTTCTGTATTCGTCGGGAGTTTTAACCTTAATATGTATGTCTCCTCCTTTGCAGTTACTTTCAAAATTTTCTATTAATTTTTTGATTTGGTCGCGTAGCGGCTTCCAATTTGTGATTTCTGAGATGATTACGGGTGGTACTCTTTTGGCAGTTTTAAAGGGATGGATGAATTCACCTTCCTTGTTTGGTTGTGAGTTTATCACTTGAGTAAATTGATTATTAGTTTCCATTTCATCGTCATCCGATAAATGGGTAAATCGATTTTTTGTAGAGGTAGCTGAAGCGCTGCTACTACCACTGTAATTTCTTTTGTGTGTTTTACGGGGAAATTTAAATCCTGAGTTGTCATCTATTGGTGCGTCTTTACGCTTGATTTTCTTTTTGCGTTTTTCATTTTGGTCATTAACTGCTAATACGGCAACTTTACTGTTAAGTTCTGAGTCCGACTTGATTTCGGAGACACAGGACATTTGTAGTTGGTGTATTGCGTTATTTAATAACTCTTGTTGATCAGTAGCAAGTTGAACTGAACCAGATCTTACTTGATTCATGTACAATGATAAGGCAGTGATTTGTGCGCTTTTCTCTTCCTTAGAGCCATTTTTAATAAGATTATTAATGAAGTCGGGATTTCGAAAGAAATCAATATCCGCCATGATGCCTATCTAAACCTAAGATCCCTAATACGTGTCCTATCGGTATCTCAAGCTAAGCAAGTCCATCATGAAAAATTTGCTAAGACAACAAAAAATGGTTACTTACCAGACCAGCAGCTGCCACACAGCACACCAGCTCCAAGTAGATCCAAAAGCTATATATGTAAATATCACAAAAAGATGTTTTTTTCTTTTATCTCAAAAAACAAAGTATAACTTACTCTTAAAACGTAAATACGTTTACGGATTTTTGACTACGAAAGCATTACAATTTAAACTCAACTTAAATAGCGACTAAGTCGATGCGAAAAAGCAACATTAAATACATTGCAGTGTATTTGTTGCTTATCATTGCTATTGACTCATACGAATGTAAATACTGTTGCTTGCGTACGGGTTCGTAATAGACTGAATGCACAAGTCGTTAAAAAGTTAACAAAAATTTATTCTTTCCACAAGAAATAAATCAAAATGCTGAAATATTTCTTCAGAGATATTTTTACAATATCACAACATCTCAAACGTTTAGCAAAACTTAATTCATAAACAGAGAAACTAATTCTATCTCACAGCGAAATCGCTACAATCAATAACAGCATTAAGTAAACAAACAGCAGTTCGCTTTAAACAGCTACAACTACAACAACTGAGATGAGGTGTTTCAATTCGGCTTTCATAAACTTTTTAATTATTCACTAGAACAAACTCGATTTTTCTGGATGGCAACAGTAATAACGAGATATTTATTTATTAAATATTAAATGCACGCGCTCTTTTATTTTTATTTTTCCGACGTAGCTTTCTCTTCAAAAATCGTCTCCGTTGCACGGGAAAATAAAGCTATTTTAATTACAATTCTAAATAAAGAGCTAAATATATATGAAATCCGTAACAATACGATTCTAACTTGCCTACAATTCTGATATACTGCACTTTCCTTTTCCATCAGCAACATTTCTAATAATGAGACCTAATAATTCCCAAATATAGAATTCTACAAACAATTCTTCCCTGCCGAACATATTTCTTAAGCTTTCTGTAGCTTTTTCATTATTTTCGGCAGTTGCAGGAAAGCTGCTTACAATATCACGTGGTCTCCTACCGAGTACGGTCGCTTGAACCAGATAATGCATCTTGTCCTCGTTTTGAATTTCTTTATCTTCATGTATTCGCCGAAATTGTCCCCAAAACTGTAACCAATCTTTAATTTCGCCACCTAATTGTTTTAACTCTATTTTAGGTAATTTCAGTTTCCGTTTATTCAAACTGGCGGAACACTGCCAATGGATTATGTCATTTGGCGATTGAAAAACAATTCCATTACTAGCTAATCTAATTTTCTTTGTATTCTTCAACTTTTGACCATTCATTTTCACACTGATCATTCGAAGAAAATTCCGAATTTAATATTTGAGTATCAAATGCATTCAGTTCAACAGATAAACGTTCTAAAGTAGCAATTTTCGTTTTCACAGATTTTTCATCAGAAATTTCCTTTTCTAATTCCTGCAAAACTGCATTAATTGTTTTCGTAAAAGATTCTCTGACAGTGTTCCCTTTCTCAAATAGCGATTCTAGGCTAATCTTTGGAATATGGTAACTGGTAGTTTGGCGACTTTTGGCGACATTTTAGTAAGGCGATAAAAATTATAATAATAATAATATTTTTTATTAATTTAATGTATATGTTTATTTATATTTTAATTAGTGTTCTTTAATTTATTTATATTTTAATTAAATGATAGTCATTTTGTGCATTACGCGTTTGTAGCATTTTGCAATCCATTTCAGCACAAGTAAACCTGCATGGAAATAAGTTAAATATTTGACACTAAGTATTTGCAACCATTTTTAATGTTTGCCTTATAAATTTGCAGGTGACTTTTATAATGGATAATTTAGAGAGAAAAGAAAATTAATGTAATTTCTTGCATATTTTATTTATTTTATACGTGCAAATGTTCATCCTTGGAAAGGGTATATGCAAGCTGAACATATAAAAGCTTGCATAGTATACATACTTTTTAGCGATCAGGTAATTTCATATATGTCCTTTTTTACCAACTTCAAAGATTCACAAAATTTTCCTGCATTTTCGTGGAAATTTTTCTAATTTACGAGAAAAATTATTTACATGTTTCATATACAAATTTGCCCTGTAAAAACAAATTTCTGTGCACGTTTGTTCCACTACTTTTCGGAAAATTCCGATCGTGATTTTAGCTAATAAGCACTTGGAAACAATTTCGCACCTAATCTTCGTCATGATTAAGCACTTTTGTTCCATAAAAATTCTAGCATAAACGTAATTCGGCTAGCAGATTGTTGGAAAAAATGTTGAGTTAAAAAAAAAAAAAACCTTTACTTCGTGAAAACAAAATGGCCTCCCCCCAAAAAAACTGGCAGGTTGCTGTAGCAAGGTTGCTCGCCAAATTTTCGCCAAAAAACCGCCAAGTTACCATAATCCGAAGATTAACCCGATTCTATTTCAATAAAAGTAAATTCAATAAAATCAAATAAAATTAAATTGAATAAAACCAATAAAATTACCTTCGTTTACCGATCACGTCCGTCGTCAACAGTTGTTCGAGATCTACAACAACTAACCGTTCTTCTTTTTCCTAATAAAATAAAACAGTTTTACATCTAATATTCCAAAGCGTCATGTTTATTTTCAAAATCCGTAGTACCACAACAAACTACAACAAAGATCGGAAGGTTGCCACTCTTACAATGGCAAACTATGAAAGAAAGATAACAACTGAGGCCTGGTTCTAACATATAAAATTTTAGCAATAATTTCTTCAGTGTCATAGCTGGATAATTTATTAGAATTCTAGTTTGTTGTAAAATGCACTATGCGCAGTTATATTTCATGTATAATCCATAAAATGTTATTTTTAATTTATAAATTTTAAATTCCTATCTCTTTTTATAGAAGAAATTATAAAGATAAGCATTTTTTACATATATGTAATGAAAGCACAATTTTGGAAGCACTGATATAAGAATACTCAGAAGTAGAAGCGTGACAATGTATAGCGTAGATACTTGATCCATATTAAAGAGGGACAAGTCGAGCAGGCTTAATTTCTTTTTTTATATAAATTCACTTGGCACTCCAATCGTGCCTATTTCCAGAACATTTAAATTTTTGATACTATGGCGATAGAATGGCTATAGCATTACAATTATTTACAAATAATTACAAATAATTGTAATTGTTAATACAGTTATTTACAAGTAAGCCGCGAAGCACAGAAATTGAAGCGAAAAGGTGGCGCATCAATTTAGAATGAGAAGGGAGGGAGTCAAATGTTTCAGTAAGATAGAGAAGCATTTTTGAGAGAAAAAGCAGAGATGCAAAATATGAGATATAATTTTGAAAATACAAAACATAAAATTATTTTTTGAACAATTAACAAATTATAAGTCGTAAAATTCTAATTCAATAATAATTTTAAGCACTATACTCTTTTAAAACAATTGCACATTTTTAGAGTCCTCAAATTAATTTTGTACTCTTGACAAAAATAGTTCCACAAAGTTATTTTTTTATCCTACGCCCGTCCGCAGCACTTCTGCCATTAAGCGACGAGCAGCCCATTAAAATGAAGAAGAATGAAAAATAGAATTAAAACTAGCATCAAAAGAGCTGTCATTAAAAAACTTTAAAACAATGGGGCAATTCTTGAGATGGTCGTCATCCACGTCACCCTAATGATATAAAGGGCAACAAGCTGAATCCTTGATTCCGATGCGACATAAATGCCTTTGTAAATAATCATGTCCAGTTAGCATTCGAAAACAAGCAACTCTAACAGATCGAGGCAAAGAATTGGGAATTTTATTATTTTTGTTAAGCAGGATGTTCCACCTCTTACCCACAGCTGCATCTCTGTATAAGGACATTCTATTATTATTAATTTTATTGTTTACAATCCTTTTAATGTTACACAAAGGCAGAGGAGAATCAGGCTGAGTCATTAGAGAACCAGCTTTAGCAAGTCTATTAGTCTGGTCGTTACCAAAAATGCCACAATGGCTCAAGACTGTCTTTCAATTTATCAATTGCAAATGATATTGCCACTATCTTTCCATGAAAATTGACACAGTATTTTCCAACAGCATAGCTAATACTGAAAGTACTTGAGTATGCTCCAGCACCGGCGTTTTTTATAGCGCCTTCTATCGAACCATCAGTGTACACATGGAGCCAATCATCAGGAAGGTACCTATTATATAATGTAGCCAGAGCAGCACTTTTTAATTCAGTTTGTAAGAGGAGCTATTGATTAATATTCTAAACAGGATCCAGGTGGCCCTTCAACATGGTTTGATCTAGAACAGGATTGAATTCTTGAGGAAAAACCTGGCGATTGTTGAAGGAATATCATAGGTATTGTAATGAATCTATTTCCCGTCGATAACTATAAATCACAGTAAAATAATACCACACATCTATTAGAAACAACGCACTCTACATTACATTCAATATATTTATTTCCCTAGCGACACTCTGGCGCTAAGTTCCTTTCTCACAGCGTTACATCTGAATCGCAACTCGGAATGCACAAATATGTATATCATTTTAAGAAGATACATGTTCTAAACTGCAATAAATCTAAAATGAAATAAAAAAGTATAAAAAAACAGTTTCTCACAGACGATAGTTCAACGCTACTTCTAGTGCGCATGCGCTATTCGTCAACATTCTCCTCGGTCGGAGACAGGCTGGCGCTAATATTTCTCAGCTAATACAAAACACTCCCGGCGTTGAAATTAACAATTTCAAAACTATTATTACAAAGAATATTGATATAAAGGCACAACAATAATACTTAACAAGAACAAATCATACTGAAGAATGTACATGGTGTTTATAATAGAGATAAGACAATCGTTCTACAGGAAGTATACATATATCTCAAACATTTCGTTTTAACAAATTTTGATTAGGCAATGTTACAGCTACTAATCTTACTTTGTTATACCTACCATGAAAAACTTCAGCTATTCTCCCCACTAACCATTTAGTTAAAGGCAAATTTTCATCTTTTATTAATACAAGAGTTCCTAACTGAACGTCGTCTTTCAAAAATTTCCATTTGTGACGTTCTTGTCGATTATTAAGATAATCACGTTTCCATAATTTCCAAATTTTCTGTGTATATTTAGTGATTCTTTGTCATTTAGAAAGTCTGTTTTCATTTATGTTGGATAAATCTTGCTCAGCAAGAGTTGTGATAGGTCTGCCAACCAAAAAGTGACCTGGGGTTAAATTTTCAAAATTGTTATAATCAGCTGAAATTGGAGTAAGCGGTTTTGAGTTCAATACTTCTTCAATTTCTGTTAAAACAGTTAAGAATTCTTCTAAAGTTAAACACTGATTGTCAATAACTCTCTTTAAATGACTCTTAAAGGATTTAACACCGGCCTCCCAAATTCCGCCGAAATTTGGTGACTTGGGAGAAATGAATTTCCACTCTATACCTTCAGTGGTATAAAATTTTGCTAAATTATCATCTGGACACTCAACCAATTTTTGATAATTTTTTAGTTCTACATTAGTACCAATAAAGGTTTTAGAATTATCACTCATTATTCTGCTTCATTTTCCCCTTCTAGAGAAGAAACGCTTTAAGCTTGCAATAAAAGATTGGCTAGTTTGGTCTGTCACAAAGTCTAAGTATATGGCTTTTGTACTCATACATACATATACTACGACATAGATTTTGTTCAAAACTCCCTTACGTTGATTCTTAAACTTTATAGCAAATGGGCCGCAGAAATCAACACCAGTTATGTTAAATGGGTATGATGGTGTGACACGCTCTTTGGGCAGCTCAGCCATTATTTGTTGAACTGTGATGGGTTTGTTCTTAAAACATGTCACACATCTGTAGACGATCTTTCTACAATTGTTTCTGCCATTAAGTGGCCAGAATCTTTGTCGTACCTGATGTAATAGAGATTGTGATCCTAAATGAAAGTACTTCAAATGAAAATGCTCTAAAATAATAGTAGTTAAACGATGTTTACTAGGTAAAACAACAGGGTGTTTACTATTGGCGGGTAGGTTCGAATAGGACAATCGTCCGCCCACTCTAATTAGTCCCACATTATCGAGAAACACATTCAGCGATGCTAATTTACTTTTGGGGTTTACACACTTACCTCTTTTTAATTGATTTATTTCTTCTCGAAACTCACTTTTTTGGGCCTCTAATAAAATATACACCTCAGCATCCTTTATCTCTTCTAAAGTAAGTACTCCATACCTCCTTACCTTGGAGTTCTTAAGATTATGGATAAACCTGAAAATGAAACTTACAATACGAAGAAGTTTAGTATAATTAGCAGACAAATTGAGAATATCATTAAAGAGGTTTGGTTCATTACATGCAATTAAAACTAAGTTAGAATCATTATGCAGTTCATTGTCTTTTTTAAGTTCATTTGGACACACTTCTTCAGCAACCTCAATTGATAAGTCCTGATGAGGAATCTCTGAACGTGTTAGAAAGTCATAACATGACCACCATTTGGAACAGTTCACAAGAAAGTCACTTTCAACACCACGCGTCAGAAGATCTGCTGGGTTCTCTTTTGTTGGAAAATGGAA
The DNA here is from genome assembly GCA_000611955.2 of Stegodyphus mimosarum. Classification (NCBI taxonomy): domain Eukaryota; kingdom Metazoa; phylum Arthropoda; class Arachnida; order Araneae; family Eresidae; genus Stegodyphus; species Stegodyphus mimosarum. The sequence goes on from KK113909.1 coordinate 149,698, forward strand.
CCAGTTTTCCGGCTTTGTTAACTTCCTAATCTCGTTAACTCTGTTGGCGATGAAAGATTTCCATTTGGTACTGGTACCTTTAATCCAGCACAGCACTATTTTGGCATCAGTCCAATAAAATATTCTCGAGGATTTCTTTTGATCGACCAATTTTTTCACTTCAGAACCTAAACGTGCTGCTAGTAATGCACCAAGTAATTCAAGACGAGGTAACGTAATTCTTTTCACAGGTGCAACACGACATTTTGATGCAACGAAACTCACAGAAATTTCTTCTTGCTTACGCAGTTTTACGTAGACAACAGTACCGTACGCCTTCTGACTGGCATCTGAGAAGCAATGAATCTCTATGGAATCGGCTTCGGGATTCAAAATGAATCTTGACACTGCAATTTTACTTAGATGATGACACTCACAACACCACTTTGCCCTCTCTTGCGAGATATCTGTAGGTAATTCATCATCCCATGTCAATTTCCGAACCCAAATTTCTTGTAGCAAGAATTTCAGTCTAACAGTAAATGGAGTTATTAACCCAAAAGGATCAAAAATCTTCCCTGCAGTTTTCAAGATGAACCGTTTCGTATTACGCTTATTTTTAAGAAGTTCCATCAAACTGTCTGTATCTATGCTTAGACTGTCTTCATTAGTATCCCAGAACATTCCCAAGCTCTTAAGTGTCTCGTTTGAGTCATTGACTTTATGTGGATGGATCTCGAACTCTTCTTCTTCCCATTTTATCATCAGCTTAGGATCATTAGATACCCATTTACGCAAGTTCATATTTGCTTCACTCATAATTTGTTTAGCTTTACGCGATAAGCTTAGAGCCTCCTCTACACTGTCCTAACCAGTAATAAAATCATCAACATAAACACAAGAATTCAATTTTTTCAAATACATCTGGCTGCTCGTCTCGATATTTTCGAATGTGTTCTTTAATTGTTGCAGCCAACAAGAATGGACTTGACTTAATCCCTAAATTTATGCGCTTAAATCTATATGTCGCTAGTTTCAGATCATTTAATTGTGTGTTTTCCACAAACAGGAATCGTACTGCATCTTGATCCTTTTCTGCCAAAGCAATCTGCAAAAATGCTTTTTCTACATCCGCTAAAATTGCAACTTTCGGAAATTAATTAGCAGATGGAACATGTGAGGATTCAAATTTGTCCCTGTCCATAGACAATCGTTCAGTGATAACTGCCCGAACTCATGTGAGCTGCCATCAAACACTATTCTAGTTTTCGTTGAAGCACTGGTTTCTCTAAATACCGGTTGATGTGGTAGGTAAAAGACTGGTTTATCAACAGGTATATTTTCATCAGACACTTTCTCAATAATACCTTGCTTGAGATACTCATATAATATTTCACTATATGTAGAAAATTCACCTTCTCAGGTATCATAAGATTACTAACATCGATAAATTTTGCGGGAATTAGACCTGCTATTTTCGGAATTACCAAAAACTCTAGTCTTCTTTTATACGTTTGTTCCTGATTACAGATAAGAGCAACTGTTTTTCGTTTTATCGTTGAAATACCTGATATACTGCAAACCGAAATGTTCGTCTTTTCCCTTTTTAAATTAAGAACAAGAAACACTTCCACTATCGCACAACGCTTTCACCTTAATTAAAGTTCCATCATTGCGTAATGGCAAACCGCACATTGAGTTGATCACTGTTAACGAATTTCGCTTACTGCGCATGCTCAATAGTGTACCGTTGGCGTGGGAGAAAATACTGGCGAATAAAAAGAAAACCCTACACAAGCCTGTTTGTTCGTCATGTAGGCCTTAGCGACTCTTCACGATTGCAATATTATAGGCACTTCTTTTGTGCTTATTGCACTTGCTTCTGTTTCATTTCATTTTGGTTTATTTTGTTCATAAATATTACATTTAGTATCAGGTATTTGTAATAATTTCTATGGCTTTAATTTAGTAATTTAAACTAGATATATTCCTTAAGTTGTTAAAAGTATTTACGAATAGAACGCATGGTAAATAATCGATTGCTTTTTTCCTCAGAAGTACAATCAATTAACATCCAGCTCATTACAATCAATAAACAACATCGTGTAATGTTTCGTGTTTTGTAACCCTTCTTAAACGAAAAATTTGGGGAGTTTACAATCGATATTTACACTCTAAGTAATGAAGCAACGTACAACCTAACAATTTTAAAACACCGAACATTTTACGTCCAGATAACAGAATATCAACCATATACCATATTTATCTTCTTTTAAAATTACGCCAAAGTCGTAATTGCGCCAAGTTCTCTTCTGGGCATGCGCAGTGTGCGTAATTCGTTTAACATTGTTCAACTGAATGTGCGGTCTGCCATTACGCTCCATCATTAGTCTCAATAAATACAAAAGCGGTAGATAAGATTACATTTTGCCCACTGATAGTGCCCGTAGCTGCTGTAAAGGTTTCATTTTGAGTTTTAGCTTGAAATGCAGGCGCATATACATTTAATGCGTTTCTGTTTTGATTACCCAACTCGTTCTGATCTGAACTGTCTGCTCCTTCTACTGTGGTAACAACGGAATTACTTTCGTTTTGATAACATAAGAGAAAGCTATGTTTTTTCTTACACTTCTTGCACAAGTAATTGGAAGAGCAATTTCTCACACTGTGCAAATTAAAACAACAAAAACATAAATTATGTTTTTTCACAAATTCTACTCTTTCTTCTACACTTAATTTCTGAAATTTAGGACAGTTAAAAAGCTTGTGATTACTCAAATTACATAATCTACACGAATTCTGTGCATGTTTTTCGTTTGCATTAGAAACGACAGCGGTAACTCTATGTGTAACGTTTTTTTTATTAGTCACACTCTTTGAAGCATTGAGAGTTCTTACATGATCTTTAAGAAATTCTATAAGATCATTTAAAGTAGGCAAGTTCTCTTTCTCTAATTTTCTTTCGCACCATATTTTGGTGTTAGGATCCACTTTTTGCCCTAAAATGTATGCAAATACATTAGAAGAAAACCCTTTAACACTCTGATTTAAAACCTCTAATGATCTCACGCATTCATTTGTAATGTCAATCAAGTTTAATATCGCTGACGCTGACTCATTTTGCATAGGATTCATATTCATAAATAGTTTCAGATGAGCATACACTTGTTCGCGGTGATTAGAGAACCTTTCTTCTAGTAATGAAAAGGCTAATTTATAATTAGAGTCAACTATAGATATTGACTGCACAATACGATAAGCATCTCTTAGCGCAGATTTTAACTGTAATTTTAACTGTAATTAATGGATTACTGTAATTTGACCGCATCTGTTAAATTAGGATTCGAATCAACACTGGCTAAAAAGATATCTTTAAATGAAAGCCACTTATGTAAGTTACCCGAAAACGTTGGCAAAGTAATTTTGGGTAATTTAACATTGTTCTCAGCATTCGTACAACCCGAAGATTCCAATTTATTTTCTTTGGAAGGTTCAGCTAATTTACGATTTAATTCGACTTCTACATCTAAGAGAATATCATCAATCTCTTCTTTCTCTTTTACATAAGCATCAATACTTTCATCAGTACATAACCCAAACACAAAATCGAAACTGGAATTTATCTCTGTCTCAAGCGCTTTAAATTTATTCTTTAGTATTTCCAAATCACTTCTTTGGACATTTTCGTCCGCAACTTTTTGTTTTAATTTTGTTAACTGTGTTTTCAATGTACGTTTTTTCGCTAATATCTCCTTTAGTGACATTTTAATTAGCAAAAGTCAATAAACAGCTTCAAAAATGGAAAGGGTACTCACCCTTTTGTTTCTACAGAACTTCAATCTGTAAGTATCGTAAATAATCCTTTGTTTCAAAAAACCGAAAGTAATATCACAGTCTCTAAACTTTATTAGCTGTTCCGGCTCTGAACGGCCAGAAATTATAATGAATCTATTTCCCGTCGATAGCTATAAATCACAGTAAAATAATACCAAACATCTATTAGAAACAACGCACTCTACATTACATTCAATATATTTATTTCCCTGGCGACACTCTGGCGCTAGGTTCCTTTCTTACAGCGTTACATCTGAATCGCAACTCGGAATGCACAAATATGTATATCATTTTAAAAATCTACATGTTCTAAGCAAACTGCAATAAATCTAAAAGGGAATAAAAAAATTTAAAAAAACAGTTTCTCGCAGACGATAGTTCAACGCTACTTCTAGTGCGCATGCGCTATTCGTCAACATTCTCCTCGGTCGGAGACAGGCTGGCGCTAATATTTCTCAGCTAATACAAAACAGGTATCATAAAGATCGTGGATAGTAGAAAGCAAGGGACTGTGGGTTTTTAATCTTTCATTTGCTAGACTGTAATAATTTGGAAAGTTACATTTTCTCCGTAAGATTTTTTTCAACTAGGTTTATGGCCCTCTTTGGTACCTTTCACTTGACGGTTCTAGTTCAGTCTGAAGTTCCATAGCAACTATGGGGCGTTGATTTAGCGCCACCAGTGATCAATCGCAACATGTTGTTTTGGAATAGGTCACGCTTGTTTTTTTTTTTGAATAGGTCACGTTTGTTGTTTTTGCTCTGAGGCGGTTATCAAAACCTCGTTCCCATATTCAACAACAGGAGGAACATAACTTAGGCTGCACACAAGACATCTTGGTTTGAGCCTCAAGTGACACCAGCTAAACGTTTCAGTAGTCTTGATCCTAGTATATCGTTTATCAACGGCTAAATCAATATGTTTCGTACAAGTTAATTTTGAGCCAAAATGAATACCCAAGTATACAGTATCAAAACTTCTATTCAGATCTTTGTCATTAAACTGAAGTTGGATGTCGTGATGTTTTGTACTGAGGAAAAACAATTGAAAGGTGTCTTCATCAGCATTTACGACCATAATTATTATCATAAGTTCAGGCTTTAAGAATATTTAAGGCCTGTTGTAAGACGTTCTCTAGATCAGCAAAGTCAGATCATCAGCAAATAGTAAAACAATTCACGCCTGGGACAAAACTGGAAATAGTGTCTATTAAATCATTGATCATTATGTTAAAACGTATCAGGCTCAGAACAGCTCCTTGGGGTAAACCCTGTTTGGTTTAACTATAACTTGACACAGCATGACCATACTTATAAAATGTTGGTTAAGAAAACTTAATCCATTTAAACAAGTAGCCTGAAATGTCACAGGAAATCAACTTCCTAAGCAGACCTATCATATGCATTTTATGCCCTATCATATGCATTTTTATAGTCCATAAATTTTGCAAAGGTACTTTGCCTTCTTTGGAAGCCATCTTTTACTTCTTGGGACAAGCGCTGAACTGCGCATCTATGTTCATCTTTGTTGAACTGCGCATCTATGTTCATCTTTGTTGAACTGCGCATCTATGTTCTAAGGAAACCCGCCTGCTTTCCAGATATTAAACCAATTTTGTTTAGTACAAACTTTAACCTGTTAGCAATCAATCTCAGTTAATTTACACATTACGCTTATAAGAGAAATCCGGCGGTAACTGTCCATTTTTCCACAAAGTAAATGTTAATTTTTTTTTCACAAAATAAATGTTCAATAAAAAGTCTTTCAAATTTTTTGTTGATCCAAGGATCCAAGGATTAATTATTACGGAGTGCCTAGGGTAAAGAACCCTCTACCTCCACATCATAGGTAATAAAAGGGAGCAGATATAGGAAAAAATACATGAAAGACGTTAAGAAAAAATAAAAAGGAAGTCAACATGACTTGAGAAAAATTACAGAGACAAAAAGAAGAACTTATAAAAATATTATAAGTTCGGAAAAATTAAGCAGGGATTAGCGAGACTCGATCTCGAGGTCTAACGCGCTAACCATTGAACTAGGGAGAATACGGAATTTTTTGGTACTTTAAGATTTTTTAATAATTTTTTTTTGGGGGGGGTGTTTTATAATTTTTATAACATGAATACAACACCAAAGATAAAGTAGATAGGAAAGTTTTACGATTAATAGGCTCCTTGGTCACATGGATTATAATATTGTTATATGATTGACTACTTACCGGTGAACAGCAATTTGGCAGATTAAATCCGCGGTAAATGATGTGATATTTAAAAGAAACAGATTGATAATCATGTGTGAGGCATATCTGGAGCAGTTGAGTGAACGGTGTGGTTGCTGGAACTGAAGGCTGGGAATTGTGAATTGTGAAATACTGTAGTAGCAGAACTCAGCTACTAAAAGAGCTTTTTCCTGTATCTTAGAATTTGCCATAGGCCAATAGTAATCAAATTATAAAAGGCGCCAGCATACAAAGGTGATCGTGGAAAAGTGACATGCAGTAAAGGTATTTGTTTTTTGTTGATGAAAATACTTTCGCGTACCATCGTGCTGATGTTTGGGGTATGTATAAGAAATTATGGCAATTGTTTATGAGTATATTGTCTATGAGGTATCAGTCTAATGTGACTACAAACAAAGATGATAATAATAAATAAGTTAGATTAGAATTCTTAACATAAAATACTATAGTATAAATAATTCTACCAGTGTGGCATAATAATTTAATTACTTTGGTCACAGAAAGACCTCCGGATAACGAAATTAAATTTGTGTTAGGATGATTTTGAATAAGTTCAATTTTTGCGTTAATAGAATTTAAAAGATTTTCATATATTACATTTACCTGTGAACCTGTATCGATAATCGCGGAGACTTCACTTTGATTAATTTGTAACTTAACTTTAGAATATTTTCATTTTTTATGAGCACTTTTTTGAAAATTTTGACCATCATAGGTTAAAGAAAGAAATGATCGATACGCCTAGAACAATTGCCTTGGCTGAAAATTTCTCCATGCCTGATTTTGAGAAACATTATATCCAGCAGAAAGTCTTGGAGCACAATAGCTCGACTGATAAAATTTGGACATGCTCTTTGTTTTGGAATTGAAATTTTGGTTCTACCATTGAACTTGTAGTAGGAAATATTTTTCGCGCCAAATATTTCCAATCCTGTCGACTTTCTTCTTTAGATGTAATATTTTAAAAAGCTGTCAGTCGTGATGGCAGAATGGCAAAGACAGGAAGGAGATATTGATACTAAACCAAGTTCAGCCAATTACCATCTTTATTTAAGATATAACAAAATACGACAGCTGCTGTAAGAAGAAAAAAACAAGGGGCCTCCAATTGTAAACTTTCACCAAACATAATTTTAAAGTGGCGGTTCGATTGAAGTTAGATAGACTGTTGAAAATATATTTCAAGTGAAAGATGTCCTTACAAATAGATGTTAGACAAGAAAGCATATTTATATATACAGAAATACAAATTTAATATACTTTTTAATGCAATAGAATATTGTTAAGGATTTTGTATTTATTTAGCTTATTTTAGTAGAATTGTAATTAAATTGTTTTATTTTCCCGTGCAAAGCAGCGCGTGACGAATATGAAGAGAAAGCGACGCCAGAAAAGTAAAAATACAAGAGAGCGCGCATTTAATAAATAAATATCTCGTAATTTTACTGTTTCGCTATCGAGAAAATTGATTATACCAGAATATTCTCGTGATGATTAAAAAGCTTATAAAAGCCGGATTAAAAACATCTCAGTTAAGATAAAAGAGAAAGCACAGAAGGCTTTTATGTCTATCTACCCGCTCCTGAGAAGGCAATCAAAGCTACATCTTAACACTAAGAAGATTCTATACTTGCAGGCAATACGGCCTATACTATTATATGCAGCTCCGGTTTGGGCAGCTACGTCAAGATCAAACAGACAAGCTCTACAAAGGCTTCAAAATAAGTATTTGAGAATCATTACGGACGCGCCCTGGTTTGTTCGAAACTCAACGATATATAACAGTTTAAAAATCAAGCCGCTGGACAGCGAAATCTTAGTAGCATCACATAACTTCTTTTCGAGTTGTGATAGACATAGCAATAATGCCGTAAGAACTATTGGAGACTACGATTACATCATCGTTCAACGATGTAAAAGGCCACGGACGATACACCATAATGCACAGTGGTGAATGTATAAAATGTAAATATAATGTGATTAAATAATATTGTATATAGTCTTTTTCTATTTTAATTGCAATATTTCATTTTTACAAATTTCATTTTAGATTTTCTCAGTAATGAGTTCTCATATACTTAAATATGCTATTGGACACTGTAAAGTTTGTCTTCACTTTACGATTGGTCGCAGTTGCTCCGCCCATCACGTGACGAGCGCTTCGTTCTGCTTCACACAACGCATTCGTAGCATTCAGCTACGAAACAGAGAAGAAGTTAGACGCACCCAAGACTGCCCCGGCACCTTGAAATGCTATCACTATAGAAATGCTATCTTCATCCAACTATGAATTATGCCTGCCATTCATATTGCTATCATAACGAAATTGCTATCACCTGATATTATTTTGAGAAATGCTTGGACTTTGATTATGCATCGTCACTGCTACGAAATTGCTATCACTTCGATGCGGTATATGCCTGAACTAGTATGCCTTTTTGGAAGTTTAACAACACAAATGTGCAGAAGTTTGTCCTTTCATCGGATCAGATAAGTATTCACTTTATTTAGGACACTTAAGAGATTAATGGATGAGTAAAGATCTTCAGTTCGCACACTCATAAAGAATGAAGATGACCTATGACCTATCTCAGTTAAGTTTGTTCTCAGTTGTTTAGTTCGTGCTGTTATTTGATTGTAGCGATGTCGCTTTGAGAACGAATTAGTTTCTCCGTATTTTTAATTTGAGTACTGTTTATATTCTAGTAGTTTAAAAATATAATTGCTGTGAGATATTGTGATATTATACGAATATCTCTGAGGAAATTTTAGCATTTTGTTTTATTTCTTGTGAAAAGAATATATTTATTAATTTTTTAAGGACTTGTGCATTCAATCCATTACGAAACTGTACGCATTCAACAATTTTTTGGTGTCAGAAGTGGGATTTGAATGCCATTCACTAGAGCAGTGCTCCGCAACCTTTTCTCACCTGCGACGCACAAAAGATCTTTCTGGAATTTCGTGGCACACCAAAAGCTAATGTATATATGTATTGATTTATACACAAAGTTTACAAAAAAATTTTTGTTTTTTATTTGAAAAATATACAATTATAAACACATAACATATTTTTTTATATGCAATCATAATAATTATCATAATAATCGAAATTTTTGTAAAAAAATTAAAAAACAAAAATTCTTCAATTTGATTGGTTTATTTCAAATTTTTTAAAAAACAGTTTTAGAGCTATTATTTTTAATTAAAATGGTCTGAAACCAATATATTTCGTTTAAATTTATGTTTAAAAAAAGTTATATATTTTTGAGTTCCGAGTTATCAAGGAAGTGCCGAAAAAATTCAAATGCTAACACACTTACAATCACACACACAACCACACAACAGTGAAATATATAAAAACATTTAAAATAGACATTATTAAGGAAAAAAATTGTCTTTGTGCATTAAATACATGATAAAAAATTGCAAAATGTCAAATGCATGTATTTGATTGCGACACACATATATCCTACTCATGGCACACCAGTGGGTAGCGGCACACCGGTAGCGGAGCACTGCACTAGAGGGATGGAAGAACAATTGAGACAGCTCTTGGTCTGCCTTTGCTGCATTAAAAAAAAAAAAAAGATGGAAGGCGCCGTCAACTCGGTGGTAAAAGAAGAGATGAGAGCTGGCCAAGATTCCGTTAAAGAGGAGATGAAACCAGGTCAAGGAAAGATAGAAGTTGGTCAAAAAAAGATGGAAGCTGTTCAAGAATTCGTTAAAGAAGAAATGAAAACTATTAAAGAAAAAATCCCCTGTATAACAGAAAACAAATTTGAGTCTATGGAAGGCAAAATAGACGTAGTTGAAAATAAAGTTGGAGTAATTCAAGAAAAAGGTTCTTCTGTGCAAGAGCAAATAGAAGAGAGACTTTCGGCGGTGAAACAACAAATAGGTTACAGAGTTTCTTCTGTTAAAAAAGAGATCGAAGGAAGAGCTTGTGCCGTTCAAGAACAAATTGATGACAGGGTTTCTTCGGTTGCCAAGGAAGTTAATGCCCTAAAAAAGTGCGTAGCGACAGCAGGAAGCAATTCTGATAGATTTAAATTTTTATCCATGCCTTCTCGTCCCTCTCTGAAGCTATCTACATATGATGGGAAGACCTCTTGGCAAGTTTATAAGAAACAATTTCCAATAGTGGCGGAAGCGGACGGATGGGATTCCCAAGCTAAGGCCTGTCATCTCGCCGCTTCTCTGATGGCAGACGCAGAAGATATCCTTCAAACTCCTCCAGAAAACCAAAGGCTAGATTTCGAAGCTCTATCCGGCGCATTAGAGCTGCGCTTTGGGGAGAAATGTTCGAAAGATTACAGTAGACTTCAATTAAAATCCCGTTAACAGAAGCCCCCCGAAACACTCCAAGAGCTCGCCACGGATGTAGAAAGGCTATGTCACCTCACTTTTTCGGAGTGCCCCACAGAACCAAGGGAAGTCTTCTCCCTGCAATACTTCATCGACGGCATCCGGGATCCTGAAATACAGAAAGCACTATGAATGGCGGATGTCAAGGACGTAAAAAGCGTTCTAGAATGTACTCCATGAAATTCGAGGCAGCCCAGCTAGCAACTCGTAGAGATCGCCACCTAGTCCACGAGTCAGTTGATCGACTGATGGCTCGTTTAGATGATTTATCCAGACAAGTCAGTGCTTTGATACGGAGTAGGAGGGACACAAAACTGGCTCTGAAGTGTTGGAAATGCGGTTATGAAGGGCACATACGAAAGAACAGAATACACCAGGGCACAAAGAATAAGATAGACGATTTAACTAGAGAACTGTATGCCTTGAGACAGAATACCAGTTCTAAAGTGCTGGAACTGCAGTGTTGAAGGTCACATACGAAGGAACTGCAGAACACCTCAGAGCACGGAAAATAAGATCATGTCCCAGCAACGACGCAGGAATCAAATCAATGGATAATACGAAGCGGAGTTTGAACGGCAGTGAAAAACCCCGTTTTAAAGCTCTCAAGATTTCTGTAGTGAATGGCAACAGTAATGGACTATCCGTCAATGAGCATATCGATGGAGTTAATTGCAATATGATCATTGACACAGGAGTTAATGTTACCACCATTCGGAAAGATTTAGCTCAACAATTTAAAGAAAAGCTCATTTGGACGCCATCCTGTGTTACCCTCCAGACTGCGTCTGGTGATAAAATCGACATCGATGGGAAGTTAAACGTGAACATCACGCTTGGAAATGCCGCTTACTATCACACGACATATGAGGCAGATATTACAAATCCTTGCATCTCGGATTGGACTTTTTAAGGAAATACACCTATCCCTCGATTGATACGGTTTAAAAATTAACGGAACTTCAAAAACTTGGTCAAAATTTATATTCGGCTGCATACACACAAATACATATATTTGAATCTCATTGCTTTGGTAACACTGGTGGCAACAACAAAGATGGGCATTCTCCGTGTCGTAAAAGGAGAATCCCCCTAGTATGTATATGTATTTCACAACAGTAAAGCTATTTCTTTCATGTGAACTAGTGCAGGATCAGTATTTTAGGAGCATGGAGACATTAGGATTTTTTTTGAAGCAGGAAGATGTGAAAAAAATGCAATGCCCTCGCCGGGACTCGAACCACGGACCTCTCGAATACGCGCCAAGTATGTTTCCAACTACACCACGAAGGCAGGAGAAATACATTACAAGCAAAGCTTGCATTCATTTGAAGCTGCATATTTGAATGTTTACTAGTAAGTTTTCAACATTTATATTTTTGTGGCATTTTTTATAAGTTATGCAAATTTCTTAAGGTTTTATAATGCCAAAAGATTTTTAAAAAATAAAATAAGTTATTTTTTTACAAAGAAAAATTAAAATATTAGATCGTCTACGTAGTAGAGAAAGAGTAACAGATGTTGCTAAATTGAACTCCATGAATGAAGCGCAATAAGCACAATTAGAAAAAATGAAGCCTCTATTAAAAGAAGTGTAGCAGCTCGCAGCAGTAAGAGCACAATTTTATATGTAAGAGATGATACAATGGAAAATATGGAAAAGCATTAGTGATATAGATAGAAGTCCAAAATTGATAATACACTTCGTCATCCTCAAGATTTACAACACGAAAATGTAGAAGTTGCCTTTTTATCAAAGAATACAACTTCTTTATTAACCGCCGTTAGATCAAGGAATAATTTGACTTTTAAGGCATTATATATCAAACAAACCTTCAGGTATATTTTAGAACAAATGAAGAATGATGAATCTCTTACTCTTATAGATGGCTAGAAGAAATTTATAATCTTAGATTGTGTTTTTGTGAGTGAGTATCAAAAACTAAGCACTAGAGGCCTTCGACTGACATGTGGTTTCGCTACAAAAGCGTAAATTTCTCCAAACTGTCATGAGAAAGCGTATTTTTATTTATTTTACTGCCAAACGCCATTTACTTTAAACTATTTTATACCTGAATTCATGCTTTTTTAACACATTTCTTTAGTTCCTTGGACATCTTTCAAGATGAACATATATATAGTTCCTTAAAGACGTCACAATATATATATATATATGGCTTTGCTGGTTAGGTCTAAGTTAGAATTGCAATTTATCTCAAAAAATGAGAAGTACTGGCATTAATTTAGGTCTCTGGTGCGTGGCTGCCAACGTCTTCAGTTTGCAGTTAAACTTCTCGGAGCATTTCTTATTAGGTCATGTTTGAGAAACGAATTACCCAACTTTCTGGCCAGTTCCAGATATTTGATTAAATCTGCATGTAGAACTTGATCATTTTCTTCATTATCATTATATTTTATGAGATTAGGAGTCTTAAGGATAACCTCTGATATTTCATCTTCACTTAAGGTTTTTCAACTAATAATTCATCAGTTCTTCAAATGATAGATCGAGACCCTTGAGAAACAGCGAAAGAGATTATGTGGCGTCAATTTCTTGTTTAAATTCTTAGGATAGCTGATTGACTGACTGATGGGAGGAGGGAGGAAACAGTTATTTGAAGAAACTACACAAGACACAGCACTTCAAACGAAACATTTTCAGTTCAGTAAATTTCCTGTGTAGCTAGGTGAGAGTTTTCAATGAAACAAGTTTCAGCTAAGAACCCTTCATTAGTAGATAAAGGACAAGGCTTTTTCTGGGAATGGTTAATTTTAATATCACTAAATGTGATAAATCCATTTGGGGTTAATGGATTCTTTATAACAACTGGTTTTAATTCAATCAATATTAATCCAACTTGAGCAATGCAACCAATAACTAGAAATTTAATCTACATGTCAATGACCATTTAGTGTCTCAACATTCAGTCTGCCCAAAATGTTACTGGAATACTTACAATTATTTCTTGGTCTAGTGATTATAACAAAGATGTTATATTAGATAGCAGTTGTTTCAAGACAAGATGGCCAGGAGCACAATCAATAAACAGAACGTTTTATTAATATTTATGTTTTATTGAATGTGGGTTTAGAGCTAGATTTACCAGCAGTGACTTCACATATGAACTATAACATATTTAACTATCTTAAAACCACCAACATTTTTATGCGATTTGGCTATCTACATTCTGTTCAGCATTTGTTTCCAGAAAAGATAATTTCCATCAGTTGATGAAGCCCCCTTTTTAAGAAAGTTAGTCATACAACTTGCAGAAAATTAATATTTTCTGTTAACTGTGTTTAGGTTTCTTAAATTTGTTTATACATTCTTAGTACTGACTGCTTGATGGCATTCCTTTACTAGTACTCTCTTTGAACTTATCTTCCACCATAGTACCACAGGCTTTTACATTTTCCCCTTGAAATCATCTCTTGCACATGGTGATAAATTAATATTTTTGTAAGAAGATGTAGCAACTTCTAACTGCAGCTTTTTTTTAAAATTGTCTTATACACAGTGCAGTCACATTAATGTGACCACCACGTACTTTCCATGTCAGAGTTAAATAACCAATCACAGAAGGCAGGTGGCAGCACAGTGCAGTTGAGCGTATATAAAGGGTGTGTGAGGGCTTCGGAAAACATTTCAATCGTTAGCGTAATGCAGAAACGAAGCGATTTATCCGACTTCCAAAAGGGCATGATCATTGGCTTTCGGGCCAAGGGTGGAAGCATTTCCGAAACGGCCGAGTTTGTGAACTGTTCGCGTGCCGCCGTGGTAAAAGTGTACCGTGCATGGCAAAATGGGACTGTCCAAAATCAGCGACGTGGCAAATGTGGTGCACCACGGGCCATAGATGACAGAGGCGAACGACGGTTGCGGAGATGCGTTCGGGCAGATAGACGGGCTACCGTTGAGCAACTGACCACCAAAATGAACCAAGGGGCTACCAAAAGTGTCTCCCAAAGTACTATTCAGCGAACATTGCTGCGTCTGGGCCTCCGAAGCAGACGCCTGGTTCGTGCACCTATGCTGACTGCTGTTCATCGACGGCGAAGGCTAGAATTTGCACGCCAGTACAGCAGCTGGACGTCCACTGAGTGGCGACAGGTTGCGTTTTCGGATGAATCGCGTTTTATGCTCCATCGGACAGATGGACGTTGGCGTATAAGGCGTGAAACCTCTGAAAGGAACCACCCTGCAACCATTGCCGGAACGGTCCAAGCTGGAGGCGGGAGCATTATGGTCTGGGGAATGTTTTCCTGGCATTCTCTAGGTTCACTGATCATTGTGGAAGGCACAATGGATCAATACAAGTACGCATCTGTCCTTGCGGACCATGTTCACCCCTACATGCGCATTGTTTTTCCTCAGGATGATGGCATCTTCCAGCAGAACAATGCGAGGTGCCATACAGCTGCCAGTGTACGTGCGTGGTTCGAAGAGCACCAGGATGAGTTTACCGTCCTCCCCTGGCCAGCAAACTCACCTGACTTAAACCCAATCGAGCATCTGTGGGACCAACTCGATCGAGTTGTTCGCGCCATGGATCCTCAACCGCGTAATCTAGCGCAGCTGGCCACGGCATTAGCGTCGGCATGGCTCAACATCCCAGAGAACACCTTCAGGGACCTATGTGACTCTCTTCCTGCACGTCTCGCAGCAGTCCGCTCTGCGAAAGGTGGTTATTCTGGCTTTTGACAGATGGTTACATTAATGTGACTGGACTGTGTAGTAGATTCATGTACAACAAAATGCTTTCCTACTGATGTAGCAGGTTGTCCATTGCAAAACAATCTAAAATCTCTTGTTCCAAAGAAATTGCTTTCCTTTTCATTTTGTGATAGGTGAATTATATAACATTGAATAAAGGTTACTGAAAAATATTGTCAGGTAGAATAAATGATTGTACAAATGAACAGACAAATACTCAAGTCTAAACTCACGACTATCGATTCGAACTGAATGAAGAACTACTTATATACAGCTGATGAACATGCTGGAACATAAAGAAAACAGATTAATAAGAAGGAAATTTACATAAAAACGAATTATCAGGCATCTTGCCTTTGACAGGTTTCGAACACGGGACCTTCGAGTCTTGAGTCCTGCATCTTCTCTACTAAGCTACGAGCAGGTCAGTCGAAAGGAGCAATTTTCGCTACATTTCCCCCTTCTTAGGAAGAAGCAGCGTGCCGCTGCGATCTGGTCTGGCTTCTTGTAACAGGTTTCATGGAAATATTGGGCTTTCTTTCATCGTCTAGTTGTACTTTCGGATCAAGATAGGGCTTCAATCTCAATACGTGAATGATGTCTTTTGAATTCCATCGTTTCCTATTTTGTTCTATATCTTCTTCGTACTTCACG
Organism: Stegodyphus mimosarum; assembly: GCA_000611955.2. Taxonomy (NCBI): domain Eukaryota; kingdom Metazoa; phylum Arthropoda; class Arachnida; order Araneae; family Eresidae; genus Stegodyphus; species Stegodyphus mimosarum. Next base: position 165,488 of record KK113909.1, read on the forward strand.
TCAGAGAGCTGTCGTGTTATTCGATGCACTCCAAAGTAATGTCTTAGGAGCTTTTCAGATAATCCAACCTTTCGTACTGGAGTGAAGAACCAGACTCAGTCTATGATGTTGTAGCTGACAAGTTGATGCCTGTCATATTGGCAATTGCCTGTGGTTTGCGCTGCAAGAATATGGAGTTTTGCAAGCTGTCTAGCTTCTAAGCTATAGTGATCAGATGTTGCACATAACTATTGCCGGAATCAATACTGTATGGAAAAATTACATCGAGGAGTCTGGATATCTCTACCATAAATGAGAAAGATTGGACTGAATACCATTGTCTTATTTGGCTGAATTATAGGTATAGGTTACAAATGGTAGGACAGTATCCCAATTCTTCTGTTCAACGTCTACGTACATGGACAACATGTCTGCCAGTGTCTTACTGAATCTTTCAATTAAGCCACTGGTCTGAGGTCGTCAGATGAGACATCTTGTATAGTTGAATGACTTCTTTAACAGTGGTGAATAGGAAGTTGCGCCCTCGGTCACTTTTCATCTCTTTGGGTGCTCCATGCTTCAGTACAATTTCTTTAACTATAAACTTGGCAATTTCAGAGCCCTCAGCTGTTGGTACTGCCTTTGTGACTTTAAATCTGGTAAGGTAATCTGCGCAAACTATAATCCACCAATTCCCATTTTGAGAAACAGGAAAATGTCCAAGTAGATCTATTCCAATTTTGGTAAACGGTGTGCCAGGGGTTTTTATCGGATGAAGCTGTCCTGCTGGAAGTTGCGGCGGCAATTTCAGTCTTTGGCATTCTCGGCAGTGTGATATAAATCACCCTGGCCAATAGTACTTGCTCCTTATTATGTCATACGTTTTGGCAAATCCGAGATGACCAGCGGTTGGACCATCGTGAAGACTTCTTAGAACCTCGCTATGAAGTTGCTTTGGTACTACCAAGAGCCATTTGCTGTCTCATAGGATCATAGCTTCTTTTGTACACTAAACCATTTCTTATTTCATAATTTTGATATGTGTCACCTCTGTTGCGAGTTGTAATGATGGGTTTTAATTGTTTGTCCTTCTGCTGCTCTTTTCCATAATCTACGATTGCTGCGAAGAAAGATGTCTTCACTGTTCTCAATTATTGGTTCTATAAGGAGCTTCCCTTGATAGTGAATCTGCATCGGAATGTTTGCGACTGCTCTTGTAAACGATATTTATATCGTATTCCTGCAACCTGAGAGCCCGCCGTTCAAGTCTTTCGGATGGGTCCTTAGCATTGGCAGCCAACATAAAGAATGGTGATCTGTGACGGGTTTTCCGTAGATATGGTCTGAATTTACTGATTGCCCAGATGATGACAAGGCATTCTTTTTCAGTCGTTTTCTTTCAGCTGCAGTAAGGGACCTGGATCCATGGGCTATTATCTGTCTTTGCCATCCTGGATCTGAACCAGTACTGCACCGATGCCATAGCCGAGTCAGAATGTATCCTCGTTTCCGCATCTGGATAAAATGTCCCAAAATAGTGCCACTGGTCAGCAAGCTTTTGAGCATTGTGAAAGATTCAATCTGTAACATGTTCAAGAAAATTTTGCATCTTTCTTCAACAAGCCATGCAGGGGCTATGCGATATCCGTGAAATTTTTAATAAAACGTCGGGAGTAGGAGCGTAAGCCCAGAAAGCTTCGGACATCGGCGATATTTTGTGGAACAGGGAACTTTGTTACAGCTTCTACCTTTTGCGGATCGGGATGTATCATATGTTGATTGACTAAGCATTCCAGCTTCTTTTTGCCGAATGAACATTTCTTGGAATTTAGCGTTAGTCCTGCTCTTTGGGTACATTTCAGTATTTCCTCTTCAAACGCTTTTCGTGTTCTCTGAAATTAGGTGCATACATGATTATGTCATCGAGGTAGCAAAGGCAAATATTCCATTTGAGGCCTCTTAGTACAGTGTCCATCATCCGTTCAAATGTAGCTGGAGTTTTGCATAATCCGAACGGTATGACTTTAAATTCATAGAGACCATATGGAGTCACAAAAGCTGTCTTTATCACCAATCTCTATTTGCCAGTAGCCTGACTTATGATCCATCATAGGGAAAATTTTTACACCAGCCAGCAGATCAAAACATCATCGATGCGAGGCAACGGATAGACATCCTTTTTGGTTACCTTGTTCAATTTCTTGTAATCGACACAAAAACGCCATTCGCCTTTTTTCTTCACAAGCACGACTGGAGATGACCATGGACTATCTGACAGTTGTATCACGTCTTCTTTTAGCATTCATTGCACTTGTCTGCTATCACACGCTTCTCAGTAGCTGACACAAGGTATGGCCTTTGTTTGACTGGTGCACTGTCACCTGTATCAATCTTGTGCTCCACCATATTGCATCGGGATTTTCTAGCAATAATGTTAAAGTAAAAAAATGTCACTAAATTCATCTAGCAGACTCAATAAACCATCTTTCTCAGCATTGGTCAGATTAGTATAGAAAATTTTTTAAAGTTTTCTTCAGATCACCTTTACCTGGACCTATGTCCCTTGTAACCTTCTAGAGCCTGAACTGCTTCTTATTCGGGAAAAAGTAGGTTGTGCATATTCGCCGTCGAAGCTATATGTAGAGTCAGTATCGCTGTCCCATCAAGGGTTGGATGTCTTTGCAGCTCTTGCATTTTCAAATATCTGGCGCCTCTCCCTACAGTACCTCAGAACGTGTCCTGGGCGTCCGCAATGAAAACACAGAGGCACATTATCGTCAGTCCTCCACAGATATAAAGGGAGGGATGCCTTCGTGGAGGACTTTCTAAGGGAAACTGGCTCGTATATACGTTACACATGGGGAAAACAACGAAAACGCCCATGCAGCCAGCCCGTTCGCGGGATTCGAACCTTGGACCGAACTACCAGTGTTCAGCGTCTTTACCGCTCGGCCGCTGGTGGGCGAAAACAGAGAGGGACATTATCGTTAATTCTCCACAGATCTGTCCTACGTTGTGGAGTATTTATCTAGCTCGCTTCACGTCTTTGCTGCGGCTCAACTGGAAGTGAACGTCGGGTAGTGTTTTTGCTTCTCCCTGCTCCTGTGAATAGTGCCAGCTCTCTATAACCTCTTCCCGAACCACAGATGCTATGCCATTCGATGCTACAGGAAACTACTCACTGTGGAGAGGTGCTATGTTCTTTTTCCTTAACTGTTATGCAGTGTATTCATGCAAGTACAACCACACTTCTAATAAAAAAACCGTTTTTCTTAGAAACAGTAAATTTACCTCTGATTTGATAAAAAATTTAGAAGCAATAAATTATGTTTGAAATAATCAATTTTCCCTCAAATTTTCTTTTATATTGTTATGTATTTCTTTTTAAGGGTTCGTGGATTTGGAGTGAATAACGACAGCGACACTTGATGAATTATCAAAACACACTTTATTGGCCAGTATTTTACAAGACAGCTCCAAAATCCCGCATACAGTCATCGAAGAACTACTATAAACACGCTGAGACAATCAGCGACACAGCCTTAAGACTATAACAGTGCAGGCAGCTTCACAGCAAAGCACAGGGTACGGCTCCCGACTCTGCTCAGTCGTTCTCGGAACTACATGCTAGAACTCGCAATGCACTCGACGATACGCTAGAGTACAGCTCCCGATTTGGTTCAGTCGTTCCCGAAGCTCAACACACTCTAAGATAAAACTCGACGATGCACTATCTCGAGATAACTAAGAAACGCTCTCGATGCAGTCGAGGACCAGCTAGACTAGACACTCGCTTACTGACTGACTATCAGCTCGCTAGACGAAACGCTAACTCTTCGCGTACCAGCAGGGTTTATATAGCTTTTGGCTTATGTTCGAGAACGTTCTGGGCTAAACCAGGAAGAATTCGTTCTAGAAGGTTCTCCATGCGTCTACAGGAGACCATCAATAGAGCAGCTGCACCATCTTTTCGACTTTCAGCTTTTGTGCTCTATTGATGGAAACTATCCACCATCCGCTATCAGCGGCATTTATTTGAAATAAAATTTTACAATGAATATACAAATATACATATGACATACAGAGGCTGTTTCCAATAAAGTTCATAACAAAAATATTAAGAGAATTATTACATGTGTTGAAAAATTTATGTTTACAGATTTTTATATATTAATTTTGAAGAATAACCAAATTATATACTATAAAATATCATTATACATTTTAAAGAATTTAGACATATATAATTTAGAAATATATAAGCCAAATTAAAAAACGAATGAGAAAAACACTAAATATAGAAAAAAAAATATATTAGTCTAGAAATAATTTAGTAGTCTGTAACTGTAGAGATAAGTAAAAGGTAAAAAATCCTTGAGCATAAAAGTATGTCTTGAATATATGAAAAGAACAGTCCTTGAGTTGTAGTCTTTAAATTAAAAATATCTGAGTAGTAATTAATTGAAGTCAAATAATTGACATATAAACAAGTACAATGATGAAGACAGTAAAATTACAGAGGACGTATTTAGGATAATTAAATTTTCTACATTAAAAAATTCAGGAAAATCATGATGATTTCATATTACACAAAGTTTTGAGGAAGGATGAATCCTTAGTTTACAGAAGTTCCCAAGTGGGAGGGAGTAAGCTACGTAAATATTTAAATATTTACGGCGCTTTGAGATTGTCACAATTTAAAGATAGATAAGTTATAAGTGACTGCAATTTTTTTATGAAGTATATTACTTTTCTTAAATTGCTTGAACCAAAGTGGAGCAGATGTTGCATTATCATACGTCTACAGCATATCGCCAATTTTCTCCCCAAATGTGGCAACCCTGCCTTCCCTTGCCATTTTCTGGCAACCCTAAGCCTGCTTTGTGGGGAAGCCATCTTACCGCGCCTGAACATTTCGTAACAATATTGTTATACTACTTTAAAGCAACACGACTTTTTAAAATGATTCTTAGAAATCTGAAAGAGAACCTACACTCTCCATGCCACAAATATTAACTGAAAATTTATTTAAATACTTGTTTAAAAGTGCACTTTATATTTGACTGAGCAATTAAAGAAAAAATATTTCTCCCCCTCAAAAATGGTGAAACTGTTATTTACATTTAAATTTAGACTTTTAAAAGACTTCAAAAGCTTAAATAAAGCACACCAATATCAAGGGTATAATATTATATACAGCTAATGACACAAATATGAACTCCAAATTGAGAATACTGATAACCAATAAGTATAATGACAGGACTACTAACACATTAATCACACTGCATATTTGTTACTAACAATGCATGCATATATTACATGACTCAAGAAAACTTAATGAACAGAAAAATTAAATCTATACCTTAATTCTTCAAAACAATGGTGAACAATACATTCATTAAATAGGAGACATGAAACCTGCTATTAGTTTTTATTAAACTCTATTAATCTTGGTTGCTCAGATGGTTAGGCAGCTGTGGAAGCAAGTTTCATACATGAAGACTATTATGCTTAGCAATCTGCAATTTAAACACTAGCTTAGACAGGGGACGGGATAACAAAAACACGCAGAAAGCAACAGTTTCAACTATGATTAAACAATTATTTTATTCTTCATTAAACATTTTAAAGAAGTTACAGCCATGGGAATAGGAAGTTAAAAAATAATACTTTTTACAAGTGACACAGCAATGAAATTAATCCCGAGTTGATAATAAAGGAATTTTCTGATTGCTATACAACATGATATACATTTTATAACAAACAAAATAAATGGATTCAATCACCACACTTTTCACTCTGCAAATTAAGCTGTTTAATTTGTAACACTCGAAAAAACAAAGCTTAGAAGATAAAACTTACATTCCAACCCACAAACTCTGCAAAGTTTGAATAAAACATGTTGATGTCTTCATGTTCACAACTGTATATATCAGCTTAGCTTTGAAACACTCATGCAGCACTGTATGAAATCAATTAGAAAAACTTTCAAACACATTTACATGTTGCAGTTAAGAACTTGTTTGCTACATATTCATCAATGCCTCAAACAATCAGCAATTTCTATATTTATTTTTTAAGTATTTAAATTGTTTTTAACCTTCATTCCCAATTTTCCTTCTCGTAAATAAATTTATATAAATTGCCTACCCATCACATCTAACATACCAAGGTTTAACCAAATTAAAAGTGAAAAATTATCTGCTGGATACATGGAAGATGGATGTGTATCTATAAGAAAAAAAGAGGGAAACAAACACACAGTATTTATTCAGAAAGCAGAAATCACATGACAAAAGCAATGATGGAATGGGAGATGTTTACAGATGCATGGCTTTTAAAACATTATGAGGCTGAGGCTTGGGTGCTCATTATCAAAGTAATATTTTCACCCTTCAGGAGGATTCGTCCTAAAAAAATAAATTGATTAAACTTCATAAATATTTAATATTTCCAATTATACAACACAATCTATTTTATTCCAAAAATTTAGTTTAAAACATTAACTATTACAGATATTTACCTATAAGCTTTCATTTTTACACAAATGTTTCAAAACGGTTCATGTCTCTAAGCGCTTTCTATAGTGGCATCCAGAACCACATCCTGGCTCAATCCACTCTTTCATGCAGTCCATAAGTGTTTCCTTACTTCTATCCACTACAGCCACTTAAAGCAATCTACAAGAGCCTCTTTTCACACCTCCCAACACCCTTAACACGATGGCATCGGTTATATTTCCTTCTTCCGAACTTATATTCATCAATTTCCACCACTTTATCCTTAATCCTTATTTTCTCAGAACTATCAAATATATAATCCAAAATAGTCTCATTAATAAACTGACACCAATCACACAAAGTATGTGAACTAAAATGCCATGACCTTTGCTATCTCGGATGCCTTTCTCCTATTTAAGATTTCAAACATCAGAATAAAAATCTCCTTTTTAGTCAGCTTGCTAGAAGAAAACAAAAGCTCAGACTTTGTTGACTACCGAACAGTTTACCATTCACAATTTTTCTGCATATCCATCCAGCTTCATTTCCGATTGGCATTTCTTATACCTAAAGCTAGACTTCAAAAATCCGGAATGCCATCAAAACTTGGGGGCTGGGGGCCTTATATTCGTATGTAGAAAACCATGCATTAATGAATCATTCATAACAGCACATCTGCAAAAATAGAGACCTAATATTATCCAAAATATGTGGGTGATATCTCTCTACAACTTCCTTTACTGCAATTCCAGGCATCACACAAAAAACAACAAATGGCTCAAATAAGTTAAAATAACATGCATGTATGCTCTAGCAAATTTGTTAAACGGGTTGCATATAAAACGAAATCTCACCAAGATCTCATGCTTACCATGCAAGACAAAATATTGCTGAATTTGATGGCCAGGTGCACATATAACATCATTGACAGATTTAAATTTACACTTTATGTAAGCACAACAGAAATGATTTCTTATTTAAATAACCAATAAGCCTTAAACACATAAATATCTTCACAGTATTACAATTTTAATTTACCTACCTAAAAAACAAATGGGTGTTTTTCTATTACATGATGAAAATGAATAAAAGAAATTAATAGACTGCTATGCTTTTTTCTTTTCAAGGTTATAATATGACCAAATATTATAGGTATTATGAATCAGATAGAATTCTGTCAACTATCATTAAGACTTTAAACAATATTGTAGTATTTTCAACTCAGGCGGGAGGTCAGGTATCAAAGCTTATTATTAACTTAGGATTATATCTGTATCTACTAAATGACATTTCAGACTGGAAAACAAATAAGTTTAATATTTGTTCAACCAAGGTCAATTATGATGTTAATGCTATGTCTAGTCATAACAACATGACAGATTTAATTTTTTCTTTTTAATAAAAATAATTTTTCAAATTCTAATTAGGAATATTAAGTACACAACTGAAAAGTGTGATAAATTACTCTTTAAAATAAAGGAACTTGCATATTATCCCATTGACTGTGAAAGTTGGCAGAGAATCTATTAAAGTTACGCCAATTGTTTCTGTGGAATTCTGAAAGAACGAAATTTATTTATTTAAAAACCAACCAGTGCGCAATTCCTTTTATTCTGTGTTCCATAAAAAGGATTTAGTCCATTTCTGTTATTTTATTCCCCTATTTTATCAAAAGCTGTGTTCACTGCAAGTATAAATTCCTTGCAGGTAATTATTTTATTATTGTTCTATTTTTCACTGAATATACTTCACTGTTTTGTTGAACACACTAAATTTTGTCCATTAATCCATGCTTTTTTTGATGGTAGGATTCCATAACATTGAGATTCATTGCTTGTTATTCTACAGAAGGTAGATCCCACATTTTAATATATATATATTTTTTTTAAGAGGAAGAAAAAATACAATAACAGTTTTTATCCTTATCTATTGAAACAAAAGGTGAGAATCGATCAGGGTTTTAACAATGGCACAGATGTTGCAAATGTGCTGTTACATCCCACTTATCCGTAACTGGTGACCAATCATGTTGTTTACAGACAGTTTTACAGCCAACAAGATAATACATAAGTATAAAAATAAATTGACAAAGTAGTACAAAACTGTAATATCAACACAAAATCTAATAGCTGTGGATGAAATGATTTTAGATGTACTTCTGGGTTAGATTAATTTAACTCGAAGCTTAGTTTTTATGACAAAGATTAATAAATTACAAGTAAATTGGAACATAAATATTTAACACAACATTATAATAAAATATTACCCAGGGCTCTTCTCTGATTAGTTTTTAAACAAATGTCTTCAGCTTCATCAAGTACAAGATTCATGTACTCGTCAAATCCCTGAAAAAATCGATAAAATAAAGTCAACAAAATTTATTTTACACTTTTTACAAAACAACAGCATGTAAATCCAATTAAATACTGAAATACAACAAAGCATGCGAGGGCTATCTGCTTAAGCAAAAGGGTGCATTCACAAAGAATTTTCAAGGAAAACTGACTCGTATTACCATTATAGGCACATAGAAACCATGAATATTCCAAGGTACCCAGCTTATTCACCAGAATTTGAACCCAGGTAGAATTACCAGTATTTACTGATTTAAACCAGTCCAAGTTCTACAAAATCAAATATTTGCTTCTCTTTTTTTTCTCTTCCAAAGATAAACTTTTTGCATCTAACTGGTCTTAAAAATGTTTCTTCCACCCTTTCACCAGCTGTCAAGACCTAAGCCTCAAGAGAAATACTTCCTTTGTATTTCCTAGTCTCTTACCTGAAAAGTAATGACAACAATCCCCCTAAATGCACAATTTTAAACGAGTAGTAGTTTTATTGCAATACCAGCCAAAAAGAGACTGAAAGTGCATTCCTATTCCTTAGTCTTTGTAAATAAACTTACAAAACAAAGTTCCTCCAAAGTTATAAGTGAACTTCCAAAGTTGGAAAAAGTGATCCTAATGCAACCCCACTGTGGAGGGAGCTTGACAAATTAAGACATCAATCACCTTTTTTCATTTCTCGTGCATTCTGAGAGGCTGAAAAATAAGAAGCGAAAGGGATTTCTCAAGGTCCCAGGTCACCTAGGAGTGCGCTACCTTCCCAATGCCTCACAGTTTTCAAGTTGACAACTCTCTCTCAGGAGAAATGGTAAAGTGGTTACCTGAGCTTAGAAAACTTGATTTCTCTCTCACACACACACACACGCATGCACGCACGCACACACACACACACACAAAAAAAAAAAAAAAAAAAAAAAAAAAGAGAGAGAGGTAGGTTTAAATTTTATCTTTCTGATTACTTGCACAATCAGTACTGATGAAACAATGCACCGTGTCACCAAAAAGTAGTACTTATGTGGCAACTCAAGTATCCATGCACGAATTCTACATTTAGATGTCCAGGCGACAGTGGAATTCTACTGAATTCAGAAGGGCAAGTAATAGAGACAGAAAATCAGGCTTGCTTAACATATAAATGTTATGTATATATGTTCAATACACTTTGCTTATTCTCATTAAACAGGGCTGTGGAGAAAAATGACAGACTCCCTCATATATATGTAAACATATAGACACAGCTGTTACAGCTTATGTTTTTTAGTATAAAAGAAGTAATAGGTGCTACAGGAAAATATTGATGGCATAACAAATTTATGTTAATTGGCATTTGTTATGAAATGTAAAAACTGGCTCTTTGTTAGAGGACCGTGGATCTGATTTGATAAACTTCAGAGCTGAGAAGAGTCTTTCCACACTAACTTGAGTAGGAGGAAGAGCTGTTGCTGTTGGCACTTCTTTTAAGTTTTCAGGATAGATTTTTATAAGTTCTAAAAGAGGTCTCTTGCAAGAGTACTCGTATTTCTCTATTTCTTGAAGACTATGTAGAGATCTTGCTTGTATTTTTTCATTTTTATATCTAAAGGCTCTTAATTCTTTATTTTCATTTGCTATCCCTTAGCCTTTTCAATATTATTCAAATACACAGTCCAGTCACATTAATGTGACCACCACGTACTTTCCATGTCAGAGTTAAATAACCAATCACAGAAGGCAGGTGGCAGCACAGTGCAGTTGAGCGTATATAAAGGGTGTGTGAGGGCTTCGGAAAACATTTCAATCGTTGGCGTAATGCAGAAACGAAGCGATTTATCCGACTTCCAAAAGGGCATGATCATTGGCTTTCGGGCCAAGGGTGGAAGCATTTCCGAAACGGCCGAGTTTGTGAACTGTTCGCGTGCCGCCGTGGTAAAAGTGTACCGTGCATGGCAAAATGGGACTGTCCAAAATCAGCGACGTGGCAAATGTGGTGCACCACGGGCCATAGATGACAGAGGCGAACGACGGTTGCGGAGATGCGTTCGGGCAGATAGACGGGCTACCGTTGAGCAACTGACCACCAAAATGAACCAAGGGGCTACCAAAAGTGTCTCCCAAAGTACTATTCAGCGAACATTGCTGCGTCTGGGCCTCCGAAGCAGACGCCTGGTTCGTGCACCTATGCTGACTGCTGTTCATCGACGGCGAAGGCTAGAATTTGCACGCCAGTACAGCAGCTGGACGTCCACTGAGTGGCGACAGGTTGCGTTTTCGGATGAATCGCGTTTTATGCTCCATCGGACAGATGGACGTTGGCGTATAAGGCGTGAAACCTCTGAAAGGAACCACCCTGCAACCATTGCCGGAACGGTCCAAGCTGGAGGCGGGAGCATTATGGTCTGGGGAATGTTTTCCTGGCATTCTCTAGGTTCACTGATCATTGTGGAAGGCACAATGGATCAATACAAGTACGCATCTGTCCTTGCGGACCATGTTCACCCCTACATGCGCATTGTTTTTCCTCAGGATGATGGCATCTTCCAGCAGGACAATGCGAGGTGCCATACAGCTGCCAGTGTACGTGCGTGGTTCGAAGAGCACCAGGATGAGTTTACCGTCCTCCCCTGGCCAGCAAACTCACCTGACTTAAACCCAATCGAGCATCTGTGGGACCATCTCGATCGAGTTGTTCGCGTCATGGATCCTCAACCGCGTAATCTAGCGCAGCTGGCCACGGCATTAGAGTCGGCATGGCTCAACATCCCAGAGAACACCTTCAGGGACCTATGTGACTCTCTTCCTGCACGTCTCGCAGCAGTCCGCTCTGCGAAAGGTGGTTATTCTGGCTTTTGACAGATGGTCACATTAATGTGACTGGACTGTGTATTTCTTAAAATCTAATTCATCATTGGAAGAGGATGATAGAGACTCAGTTGCAATATCTGCAGTCTGACTGTCCTATTTTCAATACTTCAATTGTTTTGAGAATAATTTCATTCCTAATGAAAGATGATAGATGGCTTTCTTTGCCTTTTTAATTTATTCGTCATTAAACAAAATTCGGTGTTTTGGATCTACATATATTGAACTTGGCAAGATCTCCTTGTCTAGCAAATTAGTTTGTATTTTCTTCATTGAGGAAATGATTCTTTCTGCAATAAGGCTTTCACTTCAAAAAGAACAAACATCACATTTTCCCCTCGTGTTAATTCTTCAGATTGTAACTTTTTTGTGGCTATATATGGCATAAAAAGAGTTTCCAGTCCTGAAAGATCATTCCAGTCTTTCTGTTTGCGAAACATTAGGGTTATCTGTATCTTCTAAAAATGTTCTAGATTCTAACAACCTCTATATCAAATATATACTTCCCCATTGCATTGCTTAATCAATTTCCTACTGACTTCCTAAGATGGCATCAGCTTTGGAGTTCTTACTGCTTTTGCTGTTTACCTATATTTACCAATAAGATTTTTAACTAAATGAATCAGTTTAATCAATAATGACAAATATCACATCCATCCTCCTTCCTTATATTTATTTATTAATGTATATAGTCCGTAATTAAAAATAACTCAGTTTTCCATTAATTTTTTTTTAAATTCACTTTAATTTTATTTTAGATTCAAACTGTCCAATTGAACCTGGAGTCGGAGTAGCCGTGCTTTTAAGGCCTCATTCGATTGAAACATTTTGCGATCGTTAGTCAGGGTTGCCACTCAAATAATAGAATGAAATTCCCTGACTTTTCCAGGTATGTTTTTTAAGAAAATTCCAGTCTATATGCGTAATGCACTTTGGCTGTGCTAAAATGTAAGTTAATTATGGTACCACTTGAAAACACAAAAATTTGCCAATTACATAAGACATATATATATAATACATAATCCCCAAAGCATTACTATTATAACTATAATAGGAGTTGTTTTCTCCACTAAAGATTGAGATTAGAATCTGCCCAATGTGGGTTAAAAATGTACTTTTTTTTGCAGCTAAACAAAAGAAAGAAATCTATTTAATGATATTTTAAAATAAATTCAAGTAGCTTATATTTATTTAGCAGCCTACATAAGCAAAAAATATGTGCATTAAATTCCATGATGCTATGTCATCATACAGCTAGAATTAGTTTCAGGATTATGTCAGAGAAAATTTCCATTAAATGATATACCTGCCAACCTCTAAAGATAAAAATTCAGAAGAGCACGAAGAATTAATACAATTTTTGGCTGGTTAAGCGGCGAGTTGGGAGAAACCGCAGGTTACTGGATTCGAAGTAGTCAGTAGTTGGCGGTAAAACACGATGCAATTGGCGAAAATCGCTGAATTGGCAAAAAATTCTAAAATCTCGACAAAAATCACAAAAAACACTTGAAAAAGGAAAAAAATCGTAAAAAATGGATTACGATCGTAAAATCATAAAGACAAAAACGCATTTTCATAAAAATTACAAAAAATTCGTAAAAGTTGGCAGGTATGTGATATGAATAACATTAAAATAATTAAAAACTGAATTTGAATAATCAACGACCTTTTGCTGAATATAGTTATATTAAATGGTTAGCCTAGGTGACTCATTACAGTTTTTTTTTAAATTTTACTGCAAAACGACAAATAAAGCATCTATTAAAAAGGGGAAATTTTTTTAAAAAGATTATGCGGTAAAATCCTAGTATACGTTACGGCCTTGGCACGATTTCGAAAATTACCGCCAACACCAAAATGACCTGTTTACTGCTCATAATAACGTCGCCCAAATCCGTGTGTACCGTATATGGAGGTTAGAATAGGATATATGGAGGCTTTTCTAACCTCCATAATACCTTATACTATCACTAAACCAATTTTGGTTCATACAAGAATACGCATTTTCTTTAGTTCAACATGAACTGCACATGCGCAAAACTTGCTTTTGCTTTCTGAAAAACAATCTGATTGGAGCTGCGAAAATTGGCACTGTGCCAGCTGGCCGAGTGACACTCACGTGCACGAAGAAAGTGATCGCTTCTAACGTCAGTGAAAACTCTCTTTGGGTCGGGGGGGGGTTGTATGAAATTCCCTGAATTTGTTGGTCAATTCTCGAATTCCCTGACTTTTTCCGGTTTTCCTGGTTCTTCAGGTAGTGTGGCAACCCTGGTTAGTACTGATACATCATCAGTTGTGATCGGTTTTACTGTTTTGGTATTCAATTGAAACGCAACGATCACTCTGAGCTCACGATCGATTGTTCTCGTAGCGATCACTCTGCGGCATAAACGATCGAATCAATATGGCGGCTGTGTTGTTTGTGCTTTCACGAGAACAGAATTCAAGTGCGCCAAGGTACTTAGGATTTAAGGGCAATCCTTTAGATCTAATGAATGGACAGCAATTTATATCAAAGTATAGAGTGTGTAAGGCTCCTAGCAAGGGGAGCTGAATCATCATCACTGTTGTATGTAAATGAAGCAGACTTGTTGCTAGTGGACATTGATTTAGCTCTGTGTTGTTTACATTTGCATTGATGGATTGCGACCTAATTGCCGAGAAATATTGGTGGATGCGCTGCATCAAGTTATTCATATCATTCCAAAAATAACTTAAGTGTGTTCTGTTTTTCGAAAAATGAAGAAAATGGGTAATTAAATCTCGCCATTTGAAATGGATTCCGAGCACAGAAGCGTGCGCTTTTGAAGTAAGTTCAGCTTCGTATGTTTTCATATATTGTTAAAAAAATAAGCATTCATCTTTCAGCAAAATGTGTATTTTCATTTAAATGTTGCTAATTAATGACAAATTGATTTACATGTGTAAAATGCTCTTTTATTTCTTATCTTTACATGCTCTCGGGCAATCATGATTATGGCTGGTGTGCAACACTTAGTTTATACTATTCTGATTGAAAAAAAAAAGCCAAAACAGATTGTTAATTGCTAAAGCATGTTTTCTTTTAACATGTTGACAATGCTCGCCAACCTACAACAGATAGTAATACTTTAATGACCTTTTTTTTTAAAAAAAAAGAAATTGTCAAAATCTGTAACTTGTATCATTTAAGATATATGTCTATATCCAAAAACAGTGAAAATAATGGTTGCATAAGGAAAAGATGCAAAATAAAGGAACAAAAAACTAGCATTTTCAATCACATGTTTAAAAAAAACATATTTTAACATACATTCATACTATAACTTGCTAATACAATAATATTTGACTTAATTAATACATAATGAGAATGATACTGATAACTTACAATGATATGCCCTTCAATTCTATTGCTCACATTTTCATACAGCCAAACTTGAATTCTTGATTTCTAAAACATATAATTTAAATTAAATCTTAAAATCAAAGAATGAAATACAATACAGTAATAAATGATTAAAATGATAAAAATTTATTGTTCAATATATTGCACATAAATCACACACAGTGGCAAATATTTTATTTATAGTTAGTTTAATTTGTAAAAGTCAAGAATAAAAGTCAAAATTAAAAGTTACTTAACACTCATGTGCAAAATTAAGAGAATTTCTAAGCCATATGTTTGTGGCCACTTATTTTAAACTCGCCTAACTCTTGCAAGAAGCGAATGTCGTGAAGGAGTACACGACATAAATCGCCGAAAACCTATTACAAGCTTACAACCTCTTGACATGCACATATACGCTAACATATTCTACTTTGAATATTTGCATATTCCTCTGTGGCATAATTAGTTGTGATTTAGTCCAAACACTGATTTTTACTGTACTTATATCTGGAGAGAGCCTGGAACAAAATACCATCCCTCCATCACCAGGAAAAAGGATCATTATGGTGGTGGAGGTTTAATCATTTGGGCAGGCATTATTGTTAGATGGCTGTAATGTCTCAAAAGCTTCTTGACTTCTTCAAAGCTCAAAAGCTTCTTCTTGATCAAAGGCTTCTTGGCTGCTATGAGAACCAGATACCTTACAGTTCTAAGTTTGACGTTTTACAGACATATCTGGTTCTGGGTTATTAATGCTATATGCCTGGGACACTTTTGTGAAGACAATTTTACCGTGTCATCTACCTCTGAGAACTATCCCGGAGTTCAAAACTGTCTTGCTTGAAACAGCGATTAAAATTTTCTGCAGAAAAAAAAAGCAGAATAAGTAATACTTCTGTTAGGAAGAGGGGATACTATTTTCCCATTTTGATTAAAAGCCAAATAACATTTTAGACAGATTTTTTCCATTTTGTTTACATGTATTTTAGCTCAATGAAAGTGCTTTACATTTTAAATATGACGAAAAAATACTTGCTAAGACTGCGAGAT
>KK113909.1:181599-216258 GCA_000611955.2 Stegodyphus mimosarum
GAAAGAGTATCAGGTGAGGTTTTGTATCATTTGTTAAATCGATTACTGAAAATGAAGACTTGCATAAAATTTTTTTAAAATTTAAAACTCTAAACAAATGCATAATTTGTGACAAAATGAACTTTAGCAGCTTGCAATATAATAATAAGAGGTAAAAGTTTACAATTGGGTGTCCCTTAATTTTTGCCGATTCTTTTTTGATGCCAAGATCGGTGCCAGGAAGGCAAATTTCAAGATGGCCACTACACAAAACCAAAATAAGAAGTCAAAGAATTTCACAAACTCCATGTCCATGAACACATCAAATTTTTACTTATTTACTCAAATTTTTAAAAAAAATCAGAGATTTACACAAACTAGCCACTGCACATTGCCTTGACTTCGGCCATGTGCACATCGATTTATTCTCACTTAAAAAAATCAAGAAGCTAAAACCAAGTTAAAACTCTCATGGTAACCAGAAATGAGGTTTTATTGCCAAAACTGAACAAAATTTTTCGCCAATCGAAAGGGCACCCAATTCTATAACACAGCCTAATAAAGCTCAATTCACACAAACGTGTTCGGGCGTAAAGCATTGACCAATCAGAAGCGAGCTCAGAGGCGGCATTTTCCGGATGATCGGAGAACACACAAGTCGACTTAACTTCAGCTTTTCGACACGTGAGTTTCAGGCATCTTGTTTCAAACATCCAGTTTATACCACAGTTTTTAAATGATTGCACTTTCAAAAATTCTTCTTGATGAAAAAAGTCAAAGGGACTAATCTTAATAAAAATTTCAGATAATAATAAAAAACTGCATACACTAATAGAATAAAAAGCTTTATAAATTATTAGGCATAAGGCAAATTCTCAAGTTTATTAGAAATTATATTCCTTAATATTTAACCATAAATTATACATGGTTGATAATTTTTACAGAATAATCTAATGCAATAGACTACTGCAAAAAAATAGTGATGGATTTCGAAATTTCAGATTTTGAATTTTTCTTAAAATATATTTACATCACATTAAGGTTACTCTTGTTGCTTAGTGGATAAAAAGTTGGCTTCTTGAGTTAAAGATTTTGGATTCAAGTGTCACCAGGAGTGGTGTTGTAATGGAGTTGGTATTTTTAAAAAAATATTTACAGAAAATATTATCGCTAGTTTCAGAGTAGCCCAGTTGCTTCTTCAGTTTCCTGAAGGTGAAAGCCATACTTGCTCACAAGATACCTTAGTGCTGAGGTAACATGCTCAAGCAGAAAATTCAGCGTGACTTGTATTGCGGGTTCGGGCCTTCCTTTTTCCTACCTTTGATGGTACAAATACACCGTTTTTTTTTTTAAATATCTACCACAACTTTTTTTTTGGGGGGAAGGGACACAAGAAGCTTATATTTATTTTTCACTTCATTTCATTCATTATTCATAAAAACCTAATTTTCGCTCGACATTGTATGCATTATTCTTCTACAACGAGCATTTGGTATAATTCATAAGATGATTGGACTACTACGATCTGATTCTATTTCGGCTGATACGAGGCTAGCAAAAGCAATACTGGTATTAGTATGAAGTTGCTGCTTCAATCTAATTAGAAAATTTAGTGAGCTCTGAAATTTAAACGAGTGGTGACGAGTAAACCATTTGTTCAGAAAAATTAGGACAACTATAATTTATACAGAAAAGAAACACACTAGTATGTAGCTGATTTTATGGAATATTTCCAAGCATTTTAATGGCTTCATGTTTGTTTTTCTGAACATGCATGACACTTTACGAACAATTTATATACGAACTAAACCAAAGGTTTAATCTTGATAATAAGTTTTCATTAATTTAAAGTACTTTTGCATGGGCATTAGCAAATTTCTTAATTGTGGAATTCAATTTTTAATGTAAATAAAGTAGTATTATATAAAATGAGGTTATTTCAATGAATTTTAGATAAAAGTGACCTTATAAAATAGATAATGGCTGTTCACTAATATATGAATAACTAACTGAAGTAATTACTGTTACATTTAAGGTAAAAAATATGTACATAAGGCAGAAACTAAAACATTTTTTAAAATTGTTGTTGTTTATTAAGTTAAAAATAACTGCTTTTTTTAAGTGATATTTAAATTAGTAATGCTGTAAATCCTAGATATATTTAAACAAAATATACTTTTTCTTGCATTATTTGAACCATTTAAGGGAAGTTCATACAAAATGCAAAAACATTTATGGTATTCTATCCCATGAAAATTTTGCTCTCCAAAATACAATTATGAAATTAGGATTTTTTTTTAATTATCATTCAAAATTCATAAATAAATAAAATTAAATATATACAACATCCTTTTCAGGGATATCTTATTCCTGTCTTCCAAACCATTCTTTTCTGCGATATTCTGACAAAAATTAGCGTTCTGCTTTTGAATAAATGAGGCTAGAAATTCATCGAATTGATGCGATAGTAATTAAGAGAAATTTTGTTTCTTTCAAGAGCATTTCTTCAATTAAATTCTTTGCATCTCCTTGCTGCAGTTATCTCTCACATATTAATATAAACCACTGCATTATGCTTCTCTTACACAAAGTACAATAAGTTTTGGTAAAACTGCATATTACGGGCCAGTTTGGCGCATTTTCGAAAAGTGCCCAAATCGGTTATTTTCACTCGTTTTAGAAAGTCACTAACTCATCATATCGCCATATTACATGGTTGGGAATTTGAATGAATCCTGTAAACATGCAAAAATATCTAAAACAGAAGTTCAAGAAAAACAACAATAAAGTATTTGAAAGTTAATAATTATGTATTTTAAGGCATCAACAATATTAAAACTTTTCATAATATATATCATTTTTAAGAGAGCAGCAAAATGGAGTAAAACGTTTTAGCACGAAATTTAAGAAATTGTAAGAAGCAATAAATGATTGGAAAGCATTGATTTATATTTAATTTAAAACTTTAAAAAAATGCAGAAGAAAGAAAGATAAAATTCAAAATTTCGATCTACTGAAACATGAGCAATAGAATAGAAAAAAAGTGGTTAAACAATTTTAACTAAGTAATTTGTATTCTTACAATAAATTTTTATTTATAATAAATAGCAGAAACTCGCATTTGTTTATATCCACACTAAAATGTAACAATACAATGGAGATGAAATTCAAAATGGAGTGCGAATTCAACACAGACTCTACGGCTCATTTCTACCATGTGCTTAACCACATATAACGTAAGTAAAGTGTAAAAACAGTATTAAATTAGCTGAAAGGAAAGATGCGACAGATTTGTGTGAATGGAGGTGCGTGTTCATTATATGTGGTTAAGTACGTGATTGAAATGAGCACGCCATTTTGAATTTCATCTCTATTGTATTGTTACATTTTAGTGCTGATATAAACAAATGGGAGTTTCTGCTGTTTATTATAAGTAAAAATTTGTTGTAAGAATAAAAATTACGTTGTTAAAATTGTTTAACCACTTTTTTTTTTTTTACTATACTATTGCTCATGTTTCAGTAGATCGAAATTTTGAATTTTATCTTCCGTTTTTCTTCGGCACTTTTTTTAGCTTAAATGTGATTCAATGCTTTCTGATCATTTATTGCTTATTACAATTTCTTAAATTTCGGGCTGAATTGTTTTACTCTATTTTGCTACTGTCTTAAAAATGATATATGGTATTATGAAAAGTTTTAATATTGTTGATCCCATAAAATACATAGTTATTAACTTTCAAATACTTTATCGTTTTCTTTAACCTCTGTTTTAGATATTTTTGCATGGTTGCAGGATTCATTCAAATTCTCAACCATCTAATATGGCGATATGATGAGTTAGCAATTTTCTAAAACGTGCGAAAATAACCGATTTGGCGACTTTTCAAAAACGGGCCAAACTGGCCCGTAATATGCAGTTTTACCTTCCGATACAAAGAGCCATCTAGTGCGAGCACATGACAACTTGCCGCGCTGGTGTGAACTGAGGTATGCGGAAAGCGTATTTTTCCCGCGTTGCCGCTTTGCACCCCAACGGACTAGTGTGAACGCAGCTTAAGAGAAAGAAATTTAAAGTTTAAATTAATTTGATGTAATAAACTACAAAGCACACAAGCATGATTTAACTACAGCAAGAAAAAATGGATAATTAATAATAATAATTCAAGATAACCAAGATTCCAGATAATTAATTTAGAGAGCTGGGTAAGAAAAGCTGACAAAAGTTCTCTAAACGTTCCAGAATTCTGTCTTAAATATTCATGTCTGGTGAGAGTTAAAGAAACAAAAGTAACATTTAAATTCCAGATCCCAAGAAAAATGTGTTAATATAAAATATATCTTACAAAAGGGATACTCAGATAACAGGCAACTGGCGAGGTTCGTGAAATCACATTCGCCAACTTGAGTGATAGGTGCCAGACAGTGAGAAGAGTGTTTAGGTTTCTAGCACAGACGTTAACTGAGATAGGGAAAAGGAAAGGGATATTTTCTTTCTATACGTAAACACTTGGCGTTGGGTGTCACGACTTTGTCAGTATACGTTTTGAATTAGCTGTTTAATTATTTTCTAAATAAATTAATTACACCTATAATTAGAATAAGATAATTGGAACAGCTTGTTAGGACCCCATTGGCGATTTTTTGGCCTGGCGACTGAAAAATGTTGCCAAGCCATGGAAAAGCTGTTAAAATTGATAAGTTAGAAAGCATGTTTTAGCCAGAAAAAATTTTTAGAATATATGTTTAAACAGCGAATTTGAAGGTACATAAGTAAGTGGGGGCATATTTTTAATAGTAATATTGAAAATACAAGTTTAGCAGTTAAAATTGAAAATAGAAGTTCGAATGCACATTTTAACAAGAAAAATTTTAAACACAAATTTAGAATATATATTTAAATAGTAACTGAAAATAAATAAATAAGTGGAGGCATATTTTTAGCAGTCATACGGAAAATACAAATTTTGAGATGTAAAACTGAAAATAGGCGTTCAGAATACATGTTTAAATTAAAAACATGAAATAGGAGTTAAGAATGCATGTTTAAATTAAAAAGAAAGAAAAGTTTGAAAATACACAAGTACATGGAGGCATATTTCAAGCAGTAATATTGAAAATGCAAGTTTTAAGTTGTAAAACTGAAAACAGAAGTTCAGAATACATGTTTACATTAAAAATAAAGTAAAGAAATGCTGGGAATTTAGTAAAGTTTACGAAATCATGGTAAATTTACAAAGAAATCCTATACTCTTCCCAGTTTATGTCCCTTACAATTTCTAGCAATTTGTTGAATACATCAATATTTTGCTCCTTGCAAGATTTAGTGAAAATACAGACAGGGTTGCCGAAATGGGGTATACTACAATTCGCTGGGTTACCAGAAAAATACTGTCCGAAAAGTGCGCCAAGCTGAAAATCGCCAATAGGGTCCTATACTCAAGCTGTACCTATTCTACACACAGTTATATATGTTAATTGAATACATGTCCCTTTGTAAAATACGTTATGTATTTCTGAAATGTAATACTGAAAAGATTATTACCATTTCTAAAAATTTATCAAAACATGAAAAAATATCATGAAGCTAATTAATAAAAGAAAAGAAGCTACGAAAGTGTCCAGAAGAAACAACAGAATATCCTCCTCAAAAATATTGGAAGGGTGATTAAACATGGCACGACAACATATGAACAATTTTATCACAATAATGCAAAATAAACTATACACACACATATACAAGTATATAAGGAAAATATGAATCTAACCTCCTCCCATTCTGAACACCGAAATTTTAACATGATATAAATGGTAAAAGAAAAATGAATTATTAACACCAACATCATATTTGGTTCTAAAAACAGGATTATTATCTTTGAAAGCATATTAAAATTAATGAAAGAAATAATTTTTATATAATAAAATTATAAACATAAATAAGAGTGATACTTACATTCTGCAAATATCTGAAAATCAAGTTCTATAAATCACGTTAAAGAAAATAAAAATCATATTAGATATAGAAAAAAATACGATATTTCAGAAATAAGAGAGATTTTAAAAATTTTTCGAACTAATTTCGAAAATTTACAAATTGTAGTACCTGATATGGACACAAGTAAATAAATTCCCTGAATGTTTTAAATAAGATTCTTAAATTGAAAGTAAAAAAACGTTAATTTTACCGTTAATAATAAACGGTTTTTAAACTGATAGTAAGTTAAAGCAATTTTCTCACTGCAATCACATTAAATAAAATGATTCCAATGAAAAGGTGCAAATATAATATTAATAAGGAATACATTTATTTACTGAACGCTTAAGAAGGGATACTTATTCAAAGGATGGAAAAGTAGCTATTCCCATTATTTTCTTGCGAAGAATATCAAAATAGCTATACGTACATTACATACAAAACGAAAATAACAAGTATAAGGATACAATAGGCTGCACCATAACCTTCTGCACTTTCTGGCCTGTTTTATATGTAGACATTTTGAATGAAGATGCTTCTAGTATATACGTAAATCAAGAATTAAAATATTTCGTTACAAGATACAAGAAACCCACGAAATTACGCAAAAGTTAGCCCAATCCAATATGCCGGTATTATAACACGTTAAAAGAGAATGCGCCTTTATATGGACAGTGTTGCCAACACAATATCACAACTTATAAATTACAAATCAACTGTGCTAAGAGTTGATCTATAATTTCAGAAAATCTGATAGTTCAACTGAAATGCATTCAGCGAAGAATGCGACAGCTTGCATGTTAAAAAATATACAGCATACATTTCTATAAATATTTTAGAATTCGTTAGCTTCAGATAAAAATTTGGGACACCTGCGTAGTAAGATGCAAGAAAACTATGTCTTCTCATGTAAGTGTACATTTTCATTTTCTACCTACTTTCGTTTTGGAGCTATTGACGGTTCTTGAGCTCATGGATCTAGTTCAACCTAGAGCTACTAGAGATACAGTATTTATAGGAGCCCTAGTCTAGCCAGTTAGGATCAGTAACAATAAGTGCACATTTTGCTCAATCTACCTATTATTTATTATTATTATTTGCGCGTTTCGCCATAAGGCACTACGCGGAAGGGAGGGATGCCTTCGTTTAGGACTTTCTAAGAGTTCTCGTAGTAACACGTTACACATGCAGAAAACCACAAAAACGCCCATGCAGCCAGCCCGTTAGAAGGTTTCAAACCTCGTACCGTTACAACATGACTGTTACTAGTGTTCAGGGATTTTACCCTTCGGCCGCTGGTGGGCTCACCTATTATTTAGAGTGATTATTTTGGCATCACATATGTTATTTTGTTTATTTGAAAGCACGTGTACGGAATGGCAGGAAGAGGTCGCGGTCGAGGCAGGGGTGCTTTTAATAAAGCGCTTGGATTATCTCCAGAAGATGTTCCACCTCCATTAGGACAACCACCACCAACATTTCCTGTAATTAATTTTATTCATATATATGTAGTTTTGCTTTATAGAGTATTATTTCTATAAAATTGCGGAGAACAATCAGTAATTCTCTTATTGTTCCAGTCAGTTTTTTCGAAATTTTCGCGATACTTAGAAATTGCATTACGTTCAGAAGCTTTGTGTAAGTTTCATATATATTGCATGTAACCCGTTTCAGTAATATCTTTGTAGATAGTGTCTATCTGTACATATATATAATTCTTTTGGTTGGAGTCCGGGCTCCGGTACTTCTTAATTTTTTGAAAGATATCGCAGTTCCGTCTGGATGAAACTCACTAGTGGGTGTGTGGGCTAGACTGCAGATTACGGGCCAGTCGCTAAATGAAGCGAAATCGCGCCAAATCTGGTAACCTTTTGGGGTCATGAAAATCGTTAGGATTTAACGTTACAGTTTATAGCATTTTTGAATGGCTTTTTGAATTTTCGTCATTTCACTGTGCTTCTAGTAAATTGTGAGAGCAAAATGGCTGATGTCGAAAGAGTGGAACGTGTGGATTTTACTTATTTGATTCGGTTGCGAGATAAGGGCGAAAGATGTGTGATAGAATGGTGCATGAATTATGGTTTGATTGCGAAAATGTACGAATGTCCTAAGTGTAAAAATAGTATGAAATTACTTGAAATGAAAGATGCGACAGATTTGTAGTAATGGAGGTGTGTGTCCATCATATGGTTTGATTGCAAAAATGTACAGATGTCCTAAGTGTAAAAATAGTATGAAATTACTTGAAATGAAAGATGCGACAGATTTGTGTGAATGGAGGTGTGTGTCTATTATATGGTTTGATTGCAAAAATGTACGAATGTCATAAGTGTAAAAATAGTATGAAATTACTTAAAATGAAAGATGCGGCAGATTTGTGTGAATGGAGGTGCGTGTCCATTATATGTGGTTAAGCACATGGTTGAAATGAGCCGTAGAATTGGTGTTGAATTAGCACGCCATTTTGAATTTCATCTCCATTGTATTGTTACATTTTAGTGTGGATATAAACAAATGCGAGTTTCTACTATTTATAATAAATAAAAATATATTGTAAAAATACAAATTACGTAGTTAAAATTGTTTAACCACTTTTTTTTTCCCTATTCTATTGCTCATGTTTCAGTAGATCAAAATTTTGAATTTTATCTTTTCTTTCTTCTGCATTTTTTTAAAGTTTTAAATTAAATATGAATCAATGCTTTCCGATCATTTATTGCTTCTTACAATTTCTTAAATTTTGTGCTAAAACGTTTTACTCCATTTTGCTGCTGTCTTAAAAAGGGTATATATTATGAAACGTTTTAATATTGTTGATGCCATAAAATACATAGTTATTAACTTTCAAACACTTTATTGTTGTTTTTCTTGAACTTCTGTTTTAGATATTTTTGCACGTTTACAGGATTCATTCAAATTCGCAACCACCTAATATGGCGAATTAGTGATTTTCTAAAACGTGCGAAAATAACCGATTTGGCGACTTTTCGAAAATGCGCCAAACTGGCCCGTAATATGCAGTTATACCGGTGTGTGAATATAACTGCTGAATTTTGGTAGTTTGACCTGTATTTGAATTATGACAAAAGGGCTGGCTATGTTAATGTTTCCATTAGAAAGGCCTCATGACAACAGATACCTTCTGCGTGCTTTGTTTGAAATGATAAAACAAATCATTTGGAGCACACACTCCGTGGCTGTTTTGTTGAGTTCTTTTATTTTTGTTAAAAAAAAAAATGAATTGCTGTACGTGCAATAGATTCTGTAATTAATATAGCACCCTTGCACTAAATCACAGCCTCTGGTCTCCTGATAAATCTCCCAGTTTTGATTTGTTAGAATTTATATTCCCTTTCAAATGTAAAACCAGAATAAATACTGTTAGCTAACTTTCAATGAAAAGGGAGTTATAAAGAAGTTTTATAAAGAAAGCTAAGGCAACTATGTTGTCGTTATATATTATCATTTATCAGATAATAGTAAAATGCATTATTGTTACCTATCTAAGGAAAGTGATGCCTTTGTAAAAAACTAAAATTTTCTGCAAAGGCATTATAAATTGCGAATTGTCTTTATAAAGACTGCATTGGCTCATTTTATGTCATGCATGCATAAGAACACTGCTTCATGCTATACATTACATGTAAGGTAAACCACATAAGTAAACTACCCATTCCTTGGGATTTCACTCCAGAGTAAACTACTAATATTTAGCTATCTTATCCACTTGGTGATTAGTGAGTTGAATTATCACAAGAAATTGCATTGTTGTAAGAAATTAAAATGTGAAGAAAATTGTTTTTACACTTGACAAAATATTCAAAGAAACTACAAAGATATTTTAATAGTTTCATGTTCTTGCTCTGCTTTACTTACTCCAATGAAACATTTGAACAAAAAATAATGTCGGTTAAGTCAGCTCATTGACATAAATATGGCAGAATTCCTTGTTGAGAGAAAACTACTTTAGAGTTTTACATCTGTTACTGTTCAGGAAGAGACATAGAGTGATGGCTTTGAATTCTTGCAGTGTATCCTAAAATATAATCTCAAGAACAAAGTCCAAAATATTGTAATACTGAAAAAAATTTTCCTAAAAATTACTGTAAGTATTATGTGTTGTGAGAGAGCTTTTTATAATATAAATCCATTATAAAGCACCTAAGACCTAAAAATGAATATTGTGCATTTAAGAAATCTTACTGTAGTGTCTATGAAAGAGCATCTAGAATAATATCATTTATGATTTTCCTAGTAAGAATGTGGGCAAAATAGAGCTTAAAGATGTTAGAATTGAAATTTTGTTTTAAAAATAAATACAGGGCTTTTATTTATTTCTCTGTATGTCAGTTTGATATTTTATAGATGTGATTTTTTTGTGTGCATTAAGAGAGATGGCAAACAGATTGTCCCCAGGCAGTCAGAAAAATCTCTTAACTATACTACTGCCTGTTTTTCATATTTCAAATCTGGCAGCTGCAATTAGTTTTTTTTTTTTTTTTTTTCTAACTTGTTAAAAGTATTATTCAGACAGTGATTCAGAGCACATAAAAACTTAATTTATTCAACATTGTATGACTAGGAAGCATTTATTACCTTTTACAGAGTGTGAAGTGAAAACAAGTGGTAACAGTACATTTCAATTTCTTTAGAACAGTGTTTCTTAACTACAGGATGTTGCCAAATGAATTATACAAAAATTATACATTGCACATGCAAATAAAAACATAAATTACATGCATTAAATAAATTTGAATTCATAATAACATAGCTTTAGTAAATTCAGTAATTAATAGAACTATTGACATGTATGTGCTAACAAAAAAACTTTATGCTGTCAGAAAAAAAGCGCTGAGCATGAAAATTGAAAAAATCAAGCTTCCTCATTTAAAAAGAAATTTGATTTGTTTATGTTTATAGAAGCTTATTTTATTATTTATTAATTTATCAGTAACTTAGTTTAATTCATACATTGTTTAATTTTTTTAATAATTTAATTGTATTGAGTAATTGGCTGTTAATGCTTTTATAGTAAGACAAATATCTGGTTGTAATGAAAGATTTCTGCCAAAAAATGTTCTTTATAAAGTTAGGGAAAAAAAATTAAAAACAATACCTTTAGTGCAGGTAATAATCACCACCCAAATCATGATTTTCTACCAACGTTTTGGTAATTTTCCAAAGCCTAGTGATGAGTCCAAAAACAGATCAACCTTATTTCAGATGTCCTGTGCAAATTGGAGGTAGCATCAGCAAGATGTAACTGCAGGTGTAAAAAAAGTTAGAAGTTCGAAGGAGCAATGTCGGGACTATATGGTGGGTATGGCAAAAGATCCCAGTCGAGTCCGTACAGAGTCCAGCTGATGAATGCAGACACATGTGATCTTGCATTATCATGATGGAACATTACCGTTGTGCACTGGAACTCAGTTCAATGTTTTTCCTTGATAGCAGAGTCAACATGGACTAGCATCTTGCTGTACACCTTACTGTCGAGGGTTTTATCTTTTTCCATATACTCTTTATGGATAATACTGTGGCAATCCCACCAGATATAAAGCATGATCTTTTTGTTAGCAAAATTGTGCTTTGAGAAGCTACGGACCAACCCCTTTTTTGGTCTGTGTTGTTAAAGTACATCCACTTTTCATAACAAGTGATGATCCGGTCCAGAATTTTGTCCTTGTGTTGGTATTCGAGCAGATTAGTGTAGGCCTGAACACATCTGTCCGTATCTGCTTGAGTCAGCTCATGCGGCACCCAGCAATTGAACTTATATGTCAGGTTTATGAGATGCATAGCACAACTAATGGGCATGGCACTAACATCTAACTCCTTAGAAAGCTCTCGAGTGGTTCCGTACTGATCTTCTCCCACAAGTTCTCGCAGGCAGGCCTCATTAACATTGGTAGGCTGTCCAGAGCATTCTGCATTTTGAATATCATATTCTTTGTTTTTTAACTTACAGTACCAAACCTTCACAATGTCATATATACAGCATTAGTACCTAAAGCTGTACACATAATTTGGTGACATTCTGTAGATGACTTTTTGCAAGAAAACTGGAAGTAAATGATAGCTTTAATTTGGCAGCATGATAGTTCCATTTCAGACACCTTGTAATGAATGATAGCGATATTTTTTTTACAAATTTCACAACACACTGTTCTAAAATAAGTCTCGTTCTTTCAAATGGCAAAAAGTGTTTGACAAAATGTGATTAAACACGCCATCATGATCTGTTTGTGCAGACAGTATTTGTGGTGGCAGGAAAGTTTCATTAAAACGCTGATATTTACTGGCATGATATCACCAATACATGGATGGAAATGAAAGATAGCAGATAATATGTGAATGACAACATTCCATTTCTCAAATTTTACTGAAAATTTTATTGATTTTTGACATATTGCATAAATATAGGTCTTGGTCATAAATTATTATTATTTTCTGAATTTATTAAAATATGATAAATTTATTTTCAGGCTCTACAATTTAAACCTGTTCCACTAGTAACTGGTAAAAAAATATTATACACACTGACACTAAAACAAGAGATCAGAAGCTCATTTAAAGAGTCAGGTTACTCCATTCCACCTGTAACAGTCAAAAAGGACATTGAAAGGTATACTGATAAGTACCAACCAGTTCATGCTGCTGATCAAATAGTTTGGGGTAAGAATTATATTTATCCTTTCTCAAGTGATTTCTTTTTGTTCAATAATGAAAGAGATCTAAATCACTGATGATAAACTTATGACAAAAGCATATTTAAATAAGAAAGTTGTGTGGCCTGGCTTCACGTGAAAGGCAAAAGTCTAAAAAATTTGTGAAGAAGCTATTTTTGAAGGGTGAACTGAATTTTTTTAGACATACACCAGTTTTCAGATTATGCAGCTATTAATATTCATTTACAAATTAAAGTCTGAAATCTGGACCTCTGGGTCACTACCAAGTTATTAAAAAAAAATTTGTCTGTTTTATGCATGCTCATTTGATATTTTTCATAATGAAACATGTGGAGATTGCTGATTCTTTATTTCACTTTGGCACTGAATAAAATAACTCCATATTGAAAAAATGATCATTCATTAACTTAATCATCATTAAATTTGTATGATCAATAGTTGGCTCCAGAGTTGTTTTTTTTTTTTTTTTTTTTTGGCTTTTATCTCAAACTGAAATGAACTGGTGAAGTATTATTTTATGCTTTTATAATCAATTAACTATCAACACATGGCAGCTTAAGAAATGACACACAGCTATGCCATAACATTTTTTTTAATATATATATTAGAAACTGAATACCAAAGAAGATGGTAACCTTGTATATTGACACTTGGTGGTGATTATAGACTTTAGCTAACTCTGCTTCAAAATGTTGAGTATATTGACCAAAAAAAAAAAAAAGTAACAGAAATTTTTTCATTTGTAAGGATTTTAATTTTGTAAAGGATACTCATAGACTAAAAGATTACATTTACTGCTGTTTGAATTGAAAAGTAACTGATTTGATTTTCAGGATCAGTGCCAGAGCTGGTACTGTTGCACTTAGGGAGTAGAATTTAGGGGAAGCAGAATTTAAAGAAGCACCAAGCAACAAAATTAAGGGATTGCAACATCTATAGAATTTAGCAAAGGCACTAGGAGGCAAAATTTAGGGGCAGTGAAAGGTTTAGAATTTAATCAGTCACTTGCCAGCAGAATTTTGGACCCGTAGAGACTGTGCTGGGCTGCAAAATGTTCAGCACCAGTGTTTAGTCTTAAGTCTTGCACTTCCTGTATGTTGTTGGAAATTTAATTACAGTTTTGATTTTAGATCCACAAAAATTATCCAAAAGGTTTTTTTCAGTTTATGAATTGGGTTTCTTTGAAGCTTTTGACATTCACAAAGGTGTATCTTGTTTAGTTAATGACCTTAATTGGTATGGTATGGTAGAATTATAGTGGGACACTCAATATTTACTATAATTAATGTAGGTATAGTCCCACCACACTTCGATGTAGAGAAAGCTCAAAAGATCACAGAACTCCTCGAGCTGTCGTGGCTCGAAACATTTGTTTCACCTCACACCAACAATCCCGAGACCCGTGAAACCCGGGACTCCCAACCAAGACTCTGGACATTTATTAAAATTTTGGAAGTATATACAAAAATGTACATAGCATTTAACAGGTGGTGCTATCACACTTACATGCTTTGAATACATGTCCAGTTTTGACTTGTATAATTTGGTCTTTCTGGCAGCAATACATATATATTTGGTATAATACAATTGATGCAATTAATATAATTTTGGCTAGTTATCAACAGATGGTCTAGTTTTTAGAATTTAATTTAACTTGTACAGTACTCAAATGAATAGTGTAATTTAGTATTTCATTAATTCAATATATAATGCAATGTATAATTCACTTAGTTTAGTACAGTAATTCAATTTAAAGATTCAATTATAACACTGTTTATGTATTCAATAGGTCAATGAGAAATAGTTCATTGATCCTAATAGTTCATAATTGTAATATTTCATAAAAGTTCAAAGCAATACATTGGCATACAGTCCACAAATAGTTCATATGTAATTTTATTATATGATTCTGTTTCTTTTATTTGAGATGTTGTCATTTTACATCATAAGTTTATGTCGAATTCTTGAAGTTAGTTAAATGCATATATCACATTTTGTTTGATGTAAATGTTTTCATTTGATAACGTGAAGTACAATTCTTAATAAGTTGGCTTAAGAGGTTTATATGATAAGTTATAATTTAGCTTTGTTTCATGTAATAGATTTCATCAGTTTATTTTGTAACATAAATATATTTATATCAGTGTTGTAGTAATCTTCTTAATATTTTCCTGTCGTCTTTTCTTGTGAAGCACTTGCCCTTAGTGGATATATATACATTTAAATAGTATTGACAACATTTTAATTGTATTGTTTTGGTGAATTAAGGTGAAGAAGTGATCTTAACTTGTTGGTTGTAAGGATGAATTTAATCTGAGATGTCATATTCAGTTCTTGTAATTATTTTGGTCACTTCTTTTTGATATATTGGACAGTTTGGTGCATAAGCAGGGTGATATGTGTTAAGGTCTGTATTATTGGTGTTATTATGGAGTTTGCAGTTTACACATGATAGACTTTCCGCTTGGCATTTTCTGATATTGTGATAGCCGCCACAGAATGCACAAATAATTTCTGGGCTTGCAATTTCTAACTGAGTGGGTAAAGTCTGGACATATGAAACATCAATGTAAACCAAAAAATTCTACGATTTTGTGACTTCTCCAGGCATGATTGATAATATTTTGCTTCATTACTATTTTGAAGGCTAGAGGAGAGCATTCAGTTACCCATTTTATTCCATTGTTTCTTTTGTCATTTATTTTAAAAGAGGGTTTGAATTCGTTCTCTTTCAAATTAGTTGCTTGTTTAATTACTTCAGTCACATCTTCCAGACCAGTATTGTTAGGTAAATTGTTTGTTGTGCATTTAGGTTTTCTTTTGGATGGTATTTTGACAGAAACTATATTATTGATTTTTTCATTGTTTTCTAATATGGAGTTAATCTTGAATATTTCTTCTTTGGTATTGCATGAAACTGTGATATCACCGTTTTGGATATGGGAAATGTTTTGAATTTTTACACCAATTTTGGAAATTGGATTGTATTTTTCTAAATTATCTTCAAATTCAGGATTCATCATTCGAGCCTTTTGTATAATAAGAAGTGTTGGTGGCTATCTTTTAGTTAAAGCTTTATTTATTTTGACTACTTCTGCATATGATCTGGATCCTTCATTTAGTATTTGATCAGGAGATATAAGAGACATATATGCATTACTGGTATTTTGACAATAAATATCAGTTTTTTTATTTGGTGGTATATTCTGCATATTGTTGTAACCTAAGGGTGGAAAATTGTTTGCATCCTGGATATAATTTTGTTTCAGAGAAGTTCTTTGACTTGATGTTGAAATTCTTTGATTGTGTGAAGCTGTGTTATCTAAACTGTTTTCATTTCCATATTTGGAGCTGATTGTTGATAGAGCTGCGTTGTCATAGAATTTTCTTGTTTGACAGCTAATATGAGAAGTTGCTAAATCCATATACCTCTTAGAATTGATATGATCACTAATATTAGAGTTGTTTATTTCATTAACTCCATGTGAGAGTGAAGACAAATGCGAGTTTTTTGCATCAAGTTTTGAATCTTTCATAAAATCAATCAAAGAGTTGATTTTTAAATATAAATTCTTAAAGAGACCTCTTTTGCTAGATATTCGAATTTGTAGTAATGAAATGCATTCCTCATAAGCGTTTTGGATTTTTTTATCCATATTATCAGTGGTATTAATTGTGCTTTGTGAATTAGTATCAGTATTGCAAACCCTTGAAAGATTAAAATGTTTAATAAAAGCCATTGATTCAGTTGAATGATAGGTATCAAGTGCTGTTAAACTTGACGATCTAGGGTTTTGCATTATAGGTTAAAGATAATGTAAATCTTATTTATTTTATTTTTTTAAATACTTTGAGTTCCATTGAGAAATATTTATTTTTTTATTTATTTATTTACTCAATAAGACTATATATATAGTTTTTCCTATGTATACTTTATATTAATACATATTAAACCAAAAGTTTCAATTGTAAAAATATAAGGATATTAAATTATTATTTATTTTTAATGTTTATGTTATATTAATTACATGAGAAAACTTGAGTTCTCTATATCCTTGTTATTTTTTAGTATTATAAGAAAGATAACGTGAAATATTTTAATAAACAGTTTTTCAATATTTTTAGTGAGATTCTTATAAAGCATTTGTTGCATGTGCTATATTAAAATTGATATGTCAAAAATAGTTTTTTCTATGAATTTTAAAAATAAATAAAAATGAAAATTCAACATTTTATAAAATATTATACAAATTTATATAAAAATTATATATCCTGAAAGAGAAAAATCTTCTATATCTAACAGTATAATCCTTGATACAATAAGTTGAGTTTCACAAAGGTATACGTTAATTTAAAGATAATACATTATTTTAAGGATTATTTTAAAGTTTTGACTGCAGTCATTGTAATATTAGTTCAACATTGAGCATTGTTAAATTTTATTTACTTACAAACTTGATGACTTTGGATGACAATATCTTTTCAGTTCTTAGCCGTACATTTCTATAGATTATATTCTCTTGTGTATCTTTTTGAGGGCCTTAAAATTATATAAAATTGATTTGCCTTGGACAAGCATTTATGCAGTTCAACTTTCTGGCTTCAGGAGCTCCTAAAAATATATTCAACACAGTTAACGGCTTGGAGTTGAGTTAGTGATCTTAATTGCAATCCAGTCTTTCCTAACACTTTTAAAACTCTTTGAACTTAATTTTTCATGTTTCTTTTCTATTTCTGTGGTCAAATGGCATGGCCTTCTCTTTCACTTCAATTTCTTGCTTTTGGTACAAATATGGCACTGGCTCATCCCTTCTTTGCAGAATTTCTTTACTTCTGATGAAGATGGACCTGTACCTGTTTGCACTTGAAATCGATAGTCTGAAGTAAAATCTATGCCAAACACAAGGTATTGAGTTGAATCTACCTGAATATTATTTCATTCAGTCGTTCTCGCCTTTAAATTAAATGACTCCATTCCGTAATTCTTGAAAAGAAATATTTTAAATAAACAATTATATTTTCTTGCTTAAGGAAGCCAAAACGTTATTTACTTACACAATTAAGGAAAACAAAACCTTATTCTAATCTTTCTTACCATTGCCAAACTTCGAAAAACAAAATGCCATCTAAAATAAAAGGAAACAATGGCCATTGAATAGTGTTAACAAAAGTAAATAATGGAGCTTGCAACACAAGGCTTTGGTATAGATTTTATTTGCTTAATTTAAGCTTTGCCTAATTTAATTTTGTACTTTAGTGTTTTCTCCTCTTTCTATACTTTTAGAATTCTATTTCCTGCATTTAATACTCCCCAAAACTAAAGGGTATATTTATTTCTTTTTATTAGCCATTGTCTGTATCAGTAATTTTTTTCTATGTAATACAGGTCTATAAAAGGATATTGCAATATGTATCCTTTCATTTTTCAGTAATGTTTTCTGAAACAAATGTATTGCACAGACTGTATTTTGAATGTATGTATGTGCAATTTAAATGAAACGCATTAATTATCAATGTTCTTTGATAACTTTTATTAATAAAATAAAACATTTC
Source organism: Stegodyphus mimosarum (assembly GCA_000611955.2). NCBI lineage: Eukaryota > Metazoa > Arthropoda > Arachnida > Araneae > Eresidae > Stegodyphus > Stegodyphus mimosarum. The sequence goes on from KK113909.1 coordinate 199,794, forward strand.
TTGGATGTACATGACTTTTATCTCAAAAATATAAATTGAAATTTAGTTTGCATGATTTTAAAATAATAATTAATTAAAATCATTTATCTCAAAAATGTAAATTGAAATTTAGTTTGCATGATTTTAAAATAATAAATAATTAAAGTCATTTTTTAATTAATTAAAATATCTGCAAAGTGATCGACCAAAGACTCGCAAATTTCTTTATTTCTCTGTTTTGTTAGAATTTTATTCTGCAAAGTTTTTCAATCTTTTTTCATTTCTGTCTATCTTATGTATATGGTCAGAGTTGGCATAATTAGGATTATATGTATTTGATAAATAAAAAAAAAAAGATATAATGGAAAGAAAAGAGCCTTTTCAGTGTATAAATTTAATTATTAGTTTATGATTATCTCCTTGGAGAGGAAATATAAAACTATTGCAGACTGAGATTAGGAAATGTTAATACTTAGGAGAATTGTGTTAAAACTATTAAAAACTTCTTTAAAAACATAAAAGAAGTTTAAAATTTGTAAGAGTATGCATTAAAATTTTATATTTAAAAAAAAAAAAAAGAATAGTTCATATATAAAAATAAGTAGAAAAGGTTTTACGTATCAACGAGTATCAGCCTCCTTTCCAAAAAATCTGCAATAATTTGGGTATGATTGTGCTTTGTCTTCTTTATATGTTTGAATGAATTCTTCTAATCATGAAAATCTAATGTATAAAATTTGTATTTAACTTCTTGCCAGTGTTGCCCAAATACAGTTCAGGCAACTATTACATTCAGTATTTGTGACGCCCAAAATGACTTTGGGCACAAGAAAAATTAATTAACTTTTTTGTGAAGCCCGATGAGTCTGTTTCTACTTTAGGATACTTAACTCACTGTTTTCGTAATAGATGGTATTAGTAGTCCTAGTTTTTCACCAATTACGAGTTCAGTTGAGGGAGGGAAAATGAGGGTGTTGTCAGCTGCTCAGATAAACAAAGAACGTGTGGATTGATAAACAGAGTTTCACTTTCTCATTTAGTTTTGGTTGCTTTTCAGTCAGTTTTTTTTTTTTCAAATATTTATCTTTTTTCACAATGTCCAATTCAGACACCAATGAGGAGTGACATGATACACGAGGTTTTTGCAAAGAGTGCGATATGGGCTTGTGTGGAGTACCGTGTTTTGGGATATACCATACTGTAAAAGATTTGTAAAATTTAAGTATTGAAAATCATATTGTGTTTTTATATTATATTAAGCTTCAAAATTTTGTTTAATTTGCTGTAATTGAATAAGATATGTGTGTAATCCATGACTTTTTTATGTGTATGTAAAAATTATAAACGTAGTAGTTATTGCATTTAAAATTTTATTTTTGTAATAAAAAGCCATTTTTTAACTTTTATAATAATATAAAGAACAAAATTAAACAGTCAAAATTTTTTTCCATTTTTTGGTCCATTTTTCTGAAATATATGTCAACAGTTAAGGGGTTAAATGAATAATTAATAATTTTCAAACATGAAGGTAATTCCCCAGTGTGATAAAAAAAGGACACATTTACGAAAAGTTTGTTATAAAAAATGATGGGTTATTTCAAAGTATCAATGCATATAAAACCAATGTAAGAATATTCTATACAATTTAAACTATTGTAGAATTATAATGTCTTAATTACATGCATATATAGAAATATAGGCTAAAAATATGTATAATTTTTAATCCTAACTTAGTTTAAATTCCATAGCTGCTATTAAGCTTTTAATTGAAAAGGATGCTCTTTGGAACCTTCTCTAGAGAGACAGGTTTATCATTAAAAGAGGTGGGAGAGATGTTAAAATTGTATACCTAGATAGAAATGGTAAGAAAGTAAGTCGAATGAAGCTCACTGATTGTCTGTAGATGAAGAAAATCTAAATGTTAAGTGTGATAGGCAAGCATTGTAATCTCCGTTTTGGCTATAAATAAACTGCTTTGGATTTAAACAAGTAAATCAAAATAAAAAAATTATATATATATATAATTAAAATTTTTGCAATCTTTATTATTTGTGTTATTAAATTATTAAAAAGGATGTAACAAATTTAGAATTTTCTATGTAAGTTCAAAATTTAGTTTTTTGGTACAGACTGTATGAACTAGAAGTTGATACATCTTTTATTAATTTTCAGATAAGGCTTTTTTTCCTAAAGAACTGTTTGATGAGCCAAAAAAGAAAAAGCGAAAGGTAATGAAGAAGCAGGCAAAAACCGAAGCTGTTGTTGAGAAACTCAAGGTAATTTAGAAACATTTACAATTGCATAAAAGTACAAACAAAGATTATATAAATATAAATGATTATATCATATTCATGATATGAAATGCTTTTAACATCATATATCACGTTTGATTTCAAGGCAATGTTAATTCGCATTTGATTTCAGGGCAATTTCAATTATATGATAATGATATTTTGGTACTTTTCTGATTATCTGCTTTCCCCTGCTCCCAAAAATTCAGCAACAGTTGACTACTAATTTTTTGCCAAGCTAAGATGTGAAAGACAACAGCTATTTTCAAAAATGGTGCTTCACTAAGAATTACATAAAACAGCAACCAATTAATGGAACTAAAAATGCAAAGAACATCCATAATAAAGCAAGTAAATTTTCTAGTGTTGTTCTCTTCATGTACACAATGATCTGTTTTATCTTAAAACATCAGATATTTGCACAAATTCAGCATCAGTGTACAAATTTTGATCCATAAAATCCATTCACTTATCATATACAATTTCCTAGAATGCCAATTTTTGCATTCTCTACTGTTAGGCAAAGTACCACATTTTGGAAGAAATACAACACTTTCTTTTTATCAGGCAGCAAATTCCATAGTTCCATTATGATTCCTTACAAGGGAAAAAAAGTGCAATTAATGCAAGAAGAGCAAATACTAATTATCATGGAAATTGTCACTTGTCTGCTGCGTGCATTTGCATACTTGAATTGCCACATAAATGTATTTTGGTAATGTCATGTGTTTCTATTTTGCCAGCATAGCACATTGCCTCATGAATACCTTTCAAGGGGGATATGAATAATAACAAAGTACTGATATTTTCTATGTAAATAACTGTGTATCAAAAATTTACTATAAAATTTGGAACAGCTTGCATGTAGAACACCACTGGTGAATTTTTTTTACCCTGGCAACAAAAACATCATCAAGCCATGAAAAAGCGTGTTTTCAAAACTAAGAAAAGCATATTATGCAGTAAAATTGAAAACACAAGTTTAGAATATATGCTTTAAGCAGTAAAATTGAAAATAAAAATTTATAATGTGGTTTAAAATAAAAAATGGGAAAAAAGGGGGGGGAGGGAAAAAATGTGCAAGAAAGAAGGGGGAAAAAAAGCTGGCAAGTGAGAAAAATTCAAAAAATGCTACTAAATTTACAAAAAAATTTTGAATTCTGCCTAATTTACATCCCTTACAATTTCTTAAACTCAAGCCATCAGTTGTGCTCCTTGCAAGATTTAATGAAGATTTAAAAGGCTCAATAAAATTTTAAATTTGCTGATTATGTGTTGGCAAGTAGCTTTTGACATGCCTCCACTTGTTCTCTGTTGTATCTGAATGGCATCCTGTATCCGAACATCCATATCTATATCAACAAAATCCAAGCTATGATTTACCTTTAAATGCTCAAAACTTCAAAAATTCATAATGTTTTTCCAATTATCTGAATAAACTGTAGTTTCCAGCTTAATCCACTCCTTAACAATGCTCAATAATTTGTTCTCCTTCCTATCAAGAACTGTTACAAAAACAGCTTGCTGGATTTTCTCTCAATCCTTCCAAAAACTCACTGCCCCTCAATTGTATGCCCCTTATTTTATTTACACTTTTCTGAATTTACTTTCATGTATTTTCACTATTTTCTCAATGCCACGTATTTTTTTCTAATGGCAACTCTATGTAATCAATTAAATATATTATTGTGTGCATACAGGTTTGTAATAGATTGAATGCACAGGTCCAATAATAGGTTAATAAAAATTTATTCTTATCAAAAGAAATATATCCGAACACTTGAATTTTCCTCAGAGATATTTGTACAAGTGTTACAATAACGTGCAGCATAGTCAGTAGTTATACTTCATACTACTAAAAACATTAAAATACAATGATCTAAAAGAGCAAGCTAATTCAGATATTTCAGTTCACGTAGAACTAAACAAATCACAATAATGACAACTGAGCTGAGATGCTTTCTTTTTGGCTTTTATAGCTTTCCACTGGATGTGATAAATTTCTAGTAATTTCTGCTTCTTGGGATTTCTGGAAAGCAATAAGAGGAATTACGGTTATGACTAACATAGTAGTCAATTACATTTATTCAATTTAAATACAAATTACCAAAATGTCCATTTATTCAATGTTAAATGCACATGCTCCTGTATTTTTACTTTCCTGGCATACCTTTCTCTTAAAATTTGTCTCTCACTGCATTGCACGGGGAAATACAACAATTTTAATTATAATTCTACTAGAATTAGCTATCTAAATACAAAATTCATAACACTATCTATTGTCTATCATCCAGCTATATAAAATGATATGAGAATAGATTATTTCATTATTTTATTCCTTGAAAAATTCATTTACAAAATAATTTGTGTCTTTTATTTGTAATCATTTCCCAATAGTTTGTTTGTATATGAATTCCATTCTGCTTTCTTTTTGGGTGAGACTGTTTCTTTTGAAACATTTATTCTGAATTTTTTTCTTATTTTTTGTAATTTCTTTTCTATTAATAAAAGATCTCAAGCTCATTTTGTGTTTATGTTATTTAAATTTAAAAGCAGTTCAGTTCTCACTGACATCAGGGGAAAAAATACAAATATTGTGTTCTGACAGTTTCCTTCAACATCAACAAATCTCAGGGTAGCAGATAACTGTATTTTATTTTGTGGTCATTTTATAAAGCAGAATTGCAATAAAAGATGTCTTAGATATTTCTAATCTTATTTTTATTCGTAAATGCACTGACATTAATAAGATCACTATGTATTGCAGCTGATATGCATCTTAAAAACAAAAGGCATATTTAACTGAAATTGGATCATAAGTAACTAAAAAATTACAAGATCTCTTCATAGGATGGATTTACAGATTCTCTTTGCCCTCTAATCACATATTCTCATTTTCAACAAATTAATTGAATTAATTAAGCATGTAAAAATAATGATGTTTCCCTTAACCTTATCATTTTGTAATCATCTGTTATTTCTTCTTCATATTTAAAAATTGAGTTATTTATGATTCAGGTGTTACAAGCATTTTCATGAGACAAATACTTTTCATTCTAATCACAAATAGTAACTGAACAAGTTAAACTGTAAAATAAATTTAAGAAAATATACTTTTTTTCTCAATGGTTTTTTAATAACATCAGTCAGTTAAAAAATATTAATTAAAGTACTGCCATATTTACTAAAAAATAAGACCCCCTTATCAGACGTGTTTAAATTTTAGGATAAGTTTTAAGAAATAAGTGTTGATAAAAATTGGTGAGAGAATTGTTCTGATTATAATCAATTTACTTATGATTAGAATAAAAGCTAAACCACCTATTTAAATATAATATTTTACTGTGGTAGAGCAAAATTAGGAAAACTAATGATACAGTATTGTCTTTTTGCTTTCTGGCATATCTCTTTGTTTTCTAGCAAGTATAGTGGATGCAGGCCTCAACTGAAATTACTCAACTACACTTGGCTGCAGTAATTGGTAGTTATATATATTATTTACACATATGATAATTGCCTGTGTGAGTTACTTCAGACATTGTAATCATTTTATAAAGTATGATAATGGAGTTCTTTCCTCTCATTCTGCAATTTCATTTTAAAATAACCAATTAATAAAATTAAATTTTTACAGCTAGACATTTTATAATTAGATGCAGAATCTAAATATCTTTTTTCAGGGAAGACTATTATTAAGTGATCTTCTATGTTTCTCAATAAATCCAATCAAGATAGGCTGCTTGTGTTGTGATTGGCTTACTTATTTTAAGGTGAAAATTTGTCTGATGTTGTTTCCTCTTCTTTTACATTTTCTGTGAGCTTAGTAGCTGCCTTTCTAGCCTGGAACATGTGCTATTGGTAGTCTTACAACGTTTCTTGGGCTGCCAAACCTCCAGATATTCCCTCAGCAAAACAGGTGTGGCACAATTAGAATGCTAGTTAAAATGATCTCATAGTGTAGATGGACTTCGAAAAGCTAAGAGTGTCTGCTAGTGAATTTTGCATAACAATGTTCAACATCTCTTTGAGTTCTATATCAGACTAAATATTCTCATCATTAACTACTACATGCAGTTATGTGTAATACTAGTACGTAGCCGTTTTAGAAGATTTGTTCAGTTAATGGATTGATTGCTGTTCCTGTCTAATTTAAATAATTTCTTCAACTGTATGTGTTCATTTATTATGTCAAGCTTGAGAATCATGATTACATTTTTTTTCTATATATCTTTTTTTTTGGGGGGGAGTTACACAAATTATGTTAAGAAGATAAATATGAAATGCAGAGTTTTAATCTTGTGATAAAACTTACTAATTTAAATATTGTATTAATGTGCCATTTAACCGCTTGTTGCATTTAATTTTTCCAAATTGTTGGATAAATGCAAGAATTCTCATTTTGGTTAAGAAAATCTTAAGCAGATTATAGAATTAGTATTTTCATTGGAAGAAAAAAAAAGGATTTAATGTGTATTATTTATATCGATATAAGAAAAAATGTAATATGTAAATAAAATATATAAAAGTTGCTCATAGTACTATGTCATATAGCATATGGGAAAAAAACTAATAATTTTTTTTCATGTAAAAGTTGCTTGAAGCTAAGGAAGAAACAGAGGAAGAGGAAGAGGAGAAGGAGGAGGAAGCTGAAAATGAAGAGGAGTATGATGAGGAAGAGTTAGAAGAGGTAAGCAAAGAACTATGTGTGTTTGTACTAATCCCTAGATTTAAAAGTTGCTTTCAATGTTAATGTAAATGGTTCTGTACATTTACATTTCAATATAAATTGCCACATTTTATACAGAGTTTAAATCTCTCCTCCTTGTTAATACTACAGAAGTGTCATAATCCACATACCTTGGGACCAAGGATTGTCCAGGCTGAGAATTTTGTAGCCATGTATTTCTGAGTTTTGTGTACATTTCTCCAATATTACATTTTACATTAAAATTGGATTATTTGCATGTATACATAAGTAATTAAGCATATCTTTTCATTAAGACTTATTTGACCAAGCTTAATAGAACATAACATTTATGTTTGTTAATATATTTCGTATGTGAAGAAATTGTGCTATGTAAGATGAAAACATCGTGAAGAGCAAGAAAGGATAAATGAGAAAGATATATCTGGTTGTAATGAAAGTTTTCTACCAAAAAACGTTCTTAATAAAGTTAGAAGAAAAAACATGAAAGAAGTACCTTTAGTGCTGGTAGGTCACCAACCAGATCTACTAACATTGTGGTAGTTTTTTAAAGCCTTCAGCCCAGAAACTTGGTGGTCGCTTGCCCCAAAACAGATCAACGCCATTTCAGATGTCCTGGCAAAACAGAAGGAAGCACCAGCAAAATGTAGCTGCAGGTGTGAAAAAATGTAGAAGTCCAAAGGAGCGGTGTCAGGACTATATGGTGAGTGTGGCAAAAGATCTCAATCGAGTCTGTACAGAGTCCAGCTGGTGAATGGAGACACATGTGGTCTTGCATTATCTTGATGGAACATTTCGTTTTTGGGCCAGAACATGGACTACATCTTGCTGTACACCTTACCATCAAGACTTTTACCTTTTTCTAAATACTCTTTGTGGATAATAGCACGGCAATCAAACCAAATACAAAGCATTATCTTAGTCAAATTGTGCTTTCGACTCTGCCGACGATCTCATCGGGTGCAGATCAACCCCCTTTTCAGCTGTTTTGTTGAAGGAAATCAACTTTTCATTATAAGTGGTGATCCGGTCCAGACTTTTGTCCCTGTGTTGATATTCAAACAGATTAGTGGGAGCTGGAACACGTCTATCCGTGTCTGCTTGAGTCAACTCATGCTGCATCCAGTGATTGAACTTATACGTCAAGTTTATAAGATGCATAGCATGACTAAGGGGCATGGCACTAACGTCTAACTCCTTAGCAAACTCTTGAGTGGTTGCATATTGATCTTCTTCCACATGTTTTTGCAGGCAGGCCTCATTAAGATCACTAGGCTGTCCAGAGTGTTCTGCATCTTGAAGGTGTTCCATTACTTTTAAATTTAGCATTATTAATTTACTCATGGGTGCCATGATCATACAAACATAATACTAACATTCCTAGAGTAATCGTAATAACACTAACTAATACACTGCAAAAGGTGAAAGGTGTGACATACATTAAAAACAAAAAAATTTGCAAAATATTCGTGTATCAAACAAGTGTAGTTATTTAAACCATAATAATATTACAATATAAGTGTAACATTTACATGCAATGTAATTATTTCTATTCGTGTTGTGTTACAAGATTAGGCAAAACCTGTTCAGTAAAAAATTGTAGAAAATTGATCCAGTGTTCTAAATTAAGAGTAAAACAAACAAGTTTAGGAAAATTTAAGCTTAACATTTATTTGGAATTAAACAATAAATTTCAACTACATTGTTATACATTCTAGAGGTGGTGTGGCAGGTCAGTCCACAGCTGCTTTACAGAGAAACTGGTTTAAAAAATGAACATACCTTTTCTATACAAATTTATTTAAGGAAGGACGGGGGCCCCACGAAAATTTACTTGATAAAAAACAGCGCCATTAAGAGGTGACAACCAGACGGTGGTAAGAAATGAAAAGCCAAAGTTAGATATCTATAAAAAGAAAAAAAAATAGATTTTAGTGGATACTATGGGAAGGAAAAACTGGGCCTTCCGCCCTTTTATTCTTTAGCATGATCCTTCATACGCTTCCAACCCTCAGTTGTTTCCACTTCGAAAAATCCTGAAGCCTTTTTTTTTTTCCAGTCAGGTAAAAGCTCGATGTCTTGCTTCAAGTCTGTCTTCCGATTTTCCCGTCAAACACAACTGCCGGCTCTTTTTCTTCTCACCAGCGATGCTTGAGGTTCCAAAAGTCGCCAATTGTAAGGCAACCCTATGAGGAGTATTCTTGGCAGAAGGTGGAAAAGTCTTCAGAGGAAACCCGCAGTTGGCGTAAATACCAAATTGGAAGTTTTGCATTCAGAGCATGGGGTCAATCAACTATTCTGCACAATGGAATAAGCACATTCCAGACGGTAGTCTCGCACAGCATTTTACTCTTACATGAGTGAAAGCCTAACAGACTCCAAGTCACCCTCGTGACAAAACCTTGCGCAGCATAAATGCATACAAAAAAACTTTTAGAGAAAGGGTGCAAAAATGAGCTTTTGGCTACAGAATTCCCAGGCAACTGTGTGCCTGAGATAAGCATTCTGAGAATCGGAAGGTATGTTTTTTTCTCCAGGAAATTTTGAAAACAAGTCTGTAAAAATTGGCTTGTGAAAATGAATCGCAAAAATCTGGCATTTGATTAACTAAATTAAATTAAACACTGAAGAATGGTTCTTGAAATATAATAATTACACAGCGAAATTCATGTTTCTACAGTTGAACTATAATAATTACACAGCTACATTTATATTTCTTCAACACCATAAACGACTTTACCACCAGAGTTAGAAAATATGGATTCAAAAGTTTACCAGAAAGAGGAGTACATTAAACAAAACTTATTAAACTTTATACACCAACTAGTGTAATAAACAGAGAACTTTAAAATTTAAAGTAAAAATGTCCTTAGGGGTCAACCTAACCAGAAATTAAACAAACAGTACAAAAACCAAGCTAAGATTTTGAGTTTAAGAACAAAATTTAATGGTTAACCAAAACAACCTTAAAGGGTAAAAGAAAAATTAACACAAGCAACTTAAATTCAGAGTTAACCAAAACTGCTATTTAAAAAATTAATGACAATCACTTTTCAACAGAGCAAATTAAAATTAAACTATAAAATCACATTAATAACTTCAATTATTTATAACTGAATTAAGATAAGCATGTATTACATAACAATCCTCCCCTCAAGATTTTACGTAATTAAGAATTTGCTTGTGCATGTTTTTCCAAAAGAAAGCATTCCAAATTCTATGAAGGGTTCTATGAAAACCAGAGTGAGCAGCTACTGGTGAATCATGATTTTGTTGCAAAATTTTTAGAACTAATGTTTTAGGTAAGACTATTCTATTTTGTTTTTGCCAAAGAATTTAAAGGTTTTTAAATTTAAAACACAAGATATAAATTTCAATGGAGAAAATTTGTGAAGGATGTTTTGCAGTTCTATTATTTTGTTAATCTTCTTTTATTTGTATACGGTAAGAGTCAAGAGCTTGTTGTTCTTTAATTGTGTGTAAAAGATCAGGAGTAGTAGAAGTTTGTATTTGTTCAGCTGCATTTACTGATCTGGATAAATAATCAGCAGTCGAATTCAATTTTCCAGGTTTATGAACAATTTTGTAATCATATTGAGACAATCCCATTATCCAGCGAGCAATCCCAGATGTTGGATCTTTTAATTTTAGTACATGGGAAAATGAAACCTGATCACAATAAACAGTAAAACTTTTGCCTAAGAGATATTGTCTAAAATGGGCAGTCACCCAAATTACAGCCGAAGCTTTCTTCTCCACTGTGCTATAATTAATTTCTGGACCTTTTAGTTTTCTACTAGCAAAACAAATAGGGTGTAAAAATCCATTTTCATCTTCTTGATCTAAAATGGCTCCTAGAGCAAAATTCGAAGTGTCTGTACACAAGTCGAAGTGTCTTCTGTTCTTGAAGTGAGGTAAAGCCAACGTAGGCTGAGTTAAAAGTTCAGTTTTTAAATTGTCAAAAGCCTGTTTAGCATTATCAGTCCATTTAAAAGTTACTTTGTCTTTAGTCAGTTCTGTTAAAGGTAAGGCTTTACGAGCAAAATTTTGAATAAATCTGCGATAAAATCCTACAAGACCTAAAAATCTTCTAGCTTCCTTTCTATTGTTAGGCACTTGATAACTATTGATAACTTGAAGGTTTTTATCGTCAGGTTGCACTTTACCTTGAGATACTTTAAAGCCTAGATATGTAATTTGATTTCTTAGAAAATTGCATTTAGAAAATTTTAGTTTTAAGTTGTGTACATTAAGTCTATCAAATGCAGTTTTTATTTGCTTATATGTTCCTCGAAAGTATTAGAAGCTATAATTATGTCATCTATATAAGTGACTATCTGTAAAGGCGAAAGATTTGCCAAAACTATTGACATCAGTCTCTGAAAGAAACTGGGACCATTTCTCATTCCAAATGGAACACGTGTCCAATGATAATGACCAGAAGGAGTGGTGAAGCTACTTTTGTAAGTATCTGCAGGGTGTATTTTCATTTGAAAAAAAACCTGAAGTTAAATCTAACATGGAAAAGTAAGTAGCATTCCCCAAACCTTCAATCAATTCTATTATGTTAGGTAACGGAAAACCATCCTCAACTGTTTTTCTCATTCAATTTCCTAAAATCTGTTACCAAACAATTAACTCTCATCTTGCTTTCTGACCAAAATAACAGGTGCAGAATAAGCACTATCATTTTCTTCAGTTATTTTTGCCCCTAACAGCTCAATAATCTGCCTATCTAATTCTTGTCTTAAATGATAAGGAACTCTGTAAGATTTCTGTCTGACAGGAATATTGTCTTTTAAATTAATGTTATGCAAAATTGTATCACAACCAGTAAGTTCAGTTACTGAAGAAGCAAAAATGTTTTTGTACTTATCTAAAAGAATCATAAGCTCATGTTTCTGTTGTTCAGGTAAATGACTTAAGTCAAACTGACCTCACCAGGGTTCAAACTGATCACCAGTCTCAAGGCTTGTTGAAAATACTGGCTGAATATCAGGTGTTTTAGCACTAACAGGTGCCAAGGTGGCTAATTTCATACCTTTGTTAATGTGTATAATGGCAGGAGAAAAATTTGCAACTTTAATAAAAAATACATTACTATCTTGTTGACTATTGATTGAATGTGCTACACAGAATTTTGCTTGCTGATGGTGAGAAGGAGGTTCGTTGAGTACAGAAGGTTGAGAAAAAGGTAAAAGGGGAGTTGAAACTTTTAGAATATTTTCAGAGAAAGGAGGAAGTTTATGCTTTTTCACAGAATAGGAAAAGATATCATTAGTCGAGTTATTAGATGACATGCAATTAATTGAAACATCAGCACTTGACGCAGACATGTGAAGGTGCAAAGGCACCAATATGTGTGGACCTATCAAATTAGATGAACTGAAATCAATACAAAGTTTGTTTACACTTAAAAATTTTGTCCCTAAAAGTGCAACATACTGATCAGATAAATTATCAATAATTAGAAATTCAGTTTGAAAAATCTTATCCTGAAATTTGACAGATTCTCATTTACTAACACTTTGCTGCTTGAAATACCCTTTAAATAAATTTTGCAAGTTTCAATTTTCACTTTCTTGCCAAAATACTGTATATACTTAGCATTTAGTAATTTTACAGTAGCCCCTGAATGTAACAGAAATTTTAGTTTATTTCCTAAAATTGAGCCATTCACAATAGGAAGAGGTGCTTTGCCTAAAGACACTGAATACACTGAAGGTACCTTCAAAAGGGCTTCCTGGGATGAACTGAAGGTGTTGTTATTCCTACCCCTTACTAATTTAAATTCTGGCTAAAAGCGGGAGTCTGAGGATTTAACTGAGTAGTGGTACTCGAATTTGCCTGCCCTGCAACCTGTTGACCTGTTGAGCGTTAAGTGTTACTCTTGAATTTCCTAGCTGAGCATTGTTTTGTGTAAACGATCTTGCTCTAACATTGTTGTTAGGACCGTGAGATATATTCACCATACAATTCCTTGCTATGTGGCTTAATCTATTACATCTGTAACAACGAGCGCCAACCTGTCTACTCTTAGCTGTAGACCCTCAATGATTGTGCTTGTGTTTTTGCAAGTTTCCTAACATATTAGTTAAAGTAATTTTGTTTTCCTGCTGTGCTTTGATTGCTGCTGTGAATTCATCTTTAGAACTATTAGCCTGAGCAGCCTTAACTGTGACACGAGGAGTGGAAACTGCATTTACTTCTACAATGTGAACATTAGTAAGCTCATCTGCATGGGTTTTAAATCACACCTCTTCTTCTGCTATAGCATGTTTCTTAGCTGTTAAATATGTTTTGTGGTAAGAGCAGTCGCCGCAAATGTAAATGAAGAACCTCAAAACTGACAAGAGCAAATAAAGTCTCTGACTCTCCACAGTGGGATCTTCCACTTTATCGACAGGTACAGTTTTACAAGAGAGTGCCTCTATTCTAGCAGCAAACTGCCTAACACTTTCTCTAGGCTTCTGAAAGGCTTGAATTAATGCTCTAATATTAGCATGTAAATTTTGAACAGTAACAAATCTGTCCTTTAAAGCCTCAACCACAATTTCCAACTTAGTCTCATTCCTGAGACGAGGGTTATTGCGAATAAACGCAGCAGCTTCCCCATCTAATTTTACACGAATAACAGTCAACTTATCAGAGTCAGCCCAGCCTACATGTGCCGCAACTAAATTGACTCTGTCAAGAAAATCATTAAGCTGAGTAGTACCTTCTGCCCCAGTAAAAGTGGGAATTGACACCAAGGGATCAGCTCCAAAAACTGAGATTCTATTTGCAGTAGGCTGAGGATTCCGACCCCCAGTTAAACGGTTAATTACAGGCATTCTAGTTGCCGCTGGAGTTAAACTCTTCCTTTTTGTAGTCATATTAACCAATTTAACTCATAAATGTGTAACAAAATATAATACTACGAAGTTTGTGTAAAAATGTAACACTGGTAAACAGTACAGCAAAATATATAAGCAAAATAGTGTAGCTTAATTACACAATTAACAGCACTTTTAACACTTCTAAAAAATATTATACTATGAAATATCATACCATGAAATATTATTCATATCAATTATCAACATAAAGAAAATACCAGTAATTAATAATAACACTGCCACCACTCTTAGCAAAAGCAATTTTTAAAAATTACACTGGACCAAAATGATAAATTAGATAACATGGCACCTTTTTCGTGCATAACAGATACAAAATAAAATACAAATTGCATATAACAAAATTCGCGAAGTCACGGCACCATTTTCTTGTTGGAGTTTTTTTTTAAAAATTAAATATAGAATTTATTAAGAGATATCTAAATGAATACAAATATTTACATTGGTGGCGGTGAGGTGGAGTAAAACAAATTTTCATACCGAATTTGACAATGGTAAGGGTACATGCCGACGCGGGTACAGAATCATGGCAGTAGACGTCAACAAAATTTGCGGTGTTGGCCATTTCACCTGCTTTCTATAAGGAGAGAAAAAGAAAGTAATTAGTTAAGAAATTTGTTTTGACATTTGCGTCGCCCTCCATAGGAGCCTTCTCTCATCCATTTCTTCCGACATCGTTTGTTCTATGATAACGCAGACAGCTACTCTCGTGATAACTTCAGATAAGGCTCCAGATAGTATTTTTTTTCTCGTCTTCTCCAAACTCTCTCTCCCTCAGCTCCAATCTTCGTCACTTTCCCTCAGTGTCTCACAGCCTTTTTACTCCATTCGCCAAAAATGCTCGTTTGGCGATTTTAGATGGTAAGAAAACAGCCAACAGCCCGGCAACCCCAGGGGGAAAACACACAGGAAGGTGAAGCCAATGTAGTTCGAACTCCAGAAATTGGCGAATAATCGCTCATCCACCAAGTTCAATTACCTCTCAGCCAAACTAGCCTCGTCGAGGGGTCCCACTCCAGCATAGAAGAAGCCTGCGAGCAAAACACCCCGTCCCCTCGACCTTGACGTAGGGTTAGTAGTGTTGGAATTACCCTTTCCAGCAGGGTGCAAAAGTTTCCCATGATGACAGATGCTTCCCAGACCACAGTCTGGCGGGTGAAGAAATCGAAAACAACATCATAAATTTTGATTCTCCAAAAGGCAACGGAAAAAGTTTTCAAAAGAATATGGTATTAGTTATTTATTTTAAACACAAATTAACTTCAATGCTGAAAGTACTTCAATTAAAATATAATAATTGCATAGATAATTTTCTTGGGTTTATTACAACACCAAACACGACCGCCATAGTAAGGAAATAAAAATTACTTCAGTTAAAATATAATAATTAGTTATGAAAAAATTTTTATGTTCTCCACAACACCAAAACGACCACCATAGTCAGAAAATATGGATCCCAAATTTAGCAGAAAAGGGGGCACATTAAAACTTATTTAAAACTTTAAACACCAACTTGTATAAACAAAACTTTAGAAGAACATTAAAAAAATGACCTTAAGGGTCAACTTAACAAGAGATTAACATTAACAACCAAGTTAAGAAAAATATTAACCAAACAAAAATTTTAAATAGTTAACAAACCAAAAGAAAAGAAGAAAAAAATTAATTACTCAAACAACTTAAAAATCAGCGTTAACCAAAACTGTCACGAAAACAAATTAAATGACAACAATTACTTTTCAACAAGGCAAAGAAACTTAAATTCAACTACAAAAATAAAACAAATTAATCTTTAAGTCTGAAGCAAAATAAGTTAAATCAATACACTTAAAACAATTTAAATCACAACTGAAATATATAATACATAACAATCCTCTCCCGTTCCGAAAAGACAAAATTTTTCGGAAAAGAATCAGTAACCTCTGACTTTACAAAACACATAAAAATTTATACCTAAGCAGTGGTGACAGTGGCAGAAATTACTCATTACTTGTACCAAAGCCAGCTGTTAAACTGACGAAAGAATACTAAATACAAAAAAAAAATTTTACCAATTAACTTTTAAGTAAAACAAAATAATAACCCTACCAACGGAAACTCAGAATCAGAATCCACAATACTATTTACAACAAAATAAAACACTTCCAAACTAAGCTTAAGCCTGAGAAATGTAAACCAACAATCAACTCTAATCCAAAAAAAATAACACAAAAAGTACGAGCAATACAATAAAACTTACAAATAAACACTAAACACTCTAAAAAAACAGAGCTCTACACGTGCAGAGGCGTGTTACTCAAAACAGGCCTTCAATAACAAGAAATTGAACAATCACCTGAGTGCAAACTACCTTCACCCACCTCAAAAGGTGAAGCAAAAGTAAATAAAAACACAAGACAAAATTCTACCCGAAACGAGATTCAAACGTCTTCCTAAATCAAAGCAACACCCCAATACACAAGTGAAAAACTACCACGGTAAGTAATGTAACTTAACTAACAGTTGAACTAAGGTTATTCAACAAGCCCACGAAGGGTAAAACTAAATAAGTAGGCAAGTGTAATCGACCAAAACACAACATACACGTGTGAGCAAGA
>KK113910.1:3210-40824 GCA_000611955.2 Stegodyphus mimosarum
TTTTTTTTTACAATAGCATTTGCAAATTTATGTGCCAGTTCCTTATTCAGTATGATATTTGAATTAGCTTAGATTATGTTTAGAATTTAATAAATATAGCCACTAAACTTATGCAATTTACAGCACATAATTTGGGTTGTGAACTTAATTTGCCCTCGGTTTAAATCATTCAAAGTTTATTTTTATAAGATATCTTTATATACTGTCTTAGAAATTATACGCTCAAGTATAAAATATGTGAAAGAAATAAGGGTATGTACAATGCAAATTTATTTTTCAGGTTAGTGTTCATTCATTGATTTGCGTATTTATTCGATACCTTTAGTTTTAAATATATATTTCAAAAGTTGTATGTATGCAAGTGGTATGTATGTCGGTAAAAAATGTTTATTAGATATTATTTATACATGCTAAATTATGATTTAGTTAATATCCTTCTTTAACACTTTAATGTAAACACCTAGCAAATAAGAACAGTCAAATAAGCGCAAATTCGTTTCAAGCGCCTACCGTAGTTTCTACCCTCGTAGTATGAGAGAGAGCAAGTATTGTCCAAGGGTTCTTCGTCGATTGCCAGATTGAGTTGCTTTCCTGGCCGGTCTCCGGATCTCTTGCCCTCGGTTTGGAATTGGAGAAAGCTCGTAGTATGAGAGGTCTCCCTGTGACGTAACGATGTGGTTGACCATTCAACGCGTTTTTCCTCCTATTCCTCTAACCTTTTCACTGTACGGACCTTGACTGCTGGCCACCCAAATTGCAACACCAGGAAAGACAAGAGATATCACAACAAAATTTATTTAGTAGATAACACGTTGACTAAGAATCAAATGATTAAATTTATAGGCTTCTGTAAAGTGTGGTTTCTTCCAGAATCAGTAGCCAGAGTAGCCGTCATTGTTGGAGATCACCGCTGCCACACGCTTCGGCATTGATTCAAGAGACTTTGCTTGTGTTCTTGGGGTACAGCAGACCAAGCAGCTTCACACGTTGCCAAAGTTGATCTGGTATGGCAGCTTGGGATGTAATCTGAGTCAATCGTTCAGCAACCATGGACCACATGTTTCCTATCGGCGAAAGATCCGGAGACCGAGCCGGCCAGGAAAGCAACCCAATCTGGCGATTGACGAAGAACCCTTGGACAATGCGTGCTACGTGTGGTCGAGCATTATCCTGTTGAAATATGGCTGTAGGCAAGCTTTGAAGGTAAGGAAGGACAACTGGCTCCAACACCTCGGAGATGTAGCGCTGGCTGTTTAAAGTACCGGCAGTGCGTACTAGAGGAATGCGAGAGTGATATCCAATATCGCCCCATACCATAATACCCGGTGCAGGACCAGTGTGGCGGTGCATAACGCAGCTGTTCAGCATCCTCTCTCCACGGTGTCTCCAGAGTCGAATCCGACCATCGTGGTGTTGCAGTCAGAAGCGTGACTCGTCAGTAAAGACAATTTCATTCCATTCTGCCGTCCAAATCCTTCTTTCATTGCACCATTGGTGGCGGAAACGTCCGTGCTTCTGCTTCAAGGGTAGACGAAGCAATGGACATCTTGCGGACAGACCCCTCTGGTGTAAATGATGTTGAATGGTACTCGCAGACACTGGATGATGCATTACAGACTCAATGTGCTGTGCTATGGTTCGTGATGTGAATGGGCGCTCCGTCACTGCCATGCGCAGAATGTTCCGGTCATCATGTGAAGTGGTGCACTGAGGTGGATGCAATCGAGCACGTCGGTCCGTCGTAACCTCCTGCATTAAACTGTCACATATCCGCATTACAGTTGTTTGGTTTCGTCCAACACGACTACCGATTTCCCTGAAAGATAATCCACATTCTCGGTAGGTCACTATCCTTCCTCTGTCGAATTCGGATACTCCATCAAACGATGAACACTGTTTACTACGAGGCATAATTGATCGTTTTTTTTTTTGAAAAAACACAAGAAAAACACAATTGCCGAACTTGAAATCGTCGGAAACTCCAAGCCTTAAATAGCGCTTTGGAGTGGCGCCACAGGCGCGCGTGATGTGCGTCTGCTCTGAAATTCTAATCATTTGCATATCTCACCTCCGCTAATGTGTGTTGTAAATTTCATGTTATTTGCATGCTTCTTTCAGGGTGTTGCATTTACGATGGCCAGCAGTGTAGATAGAGGCCATGAACGCCAGTATTTTTATTCATTTTGTGCATTTATTTGATTATACTTCTTATTTTTTATACGAAACAAGCAAATGGATCTACTGATAGGACTATTTACAAAAAATATGTAAACTGTATACAAAAGTATAAAGAAGAAATTGTTTAGGATATAAAGTTTTGAATGAAAGCTTATTGCTGAGTTCTTAAAATTCTGAATACGAACTGTGAGTTTGAATTTGCAGTCTCCAAAAGATGAGTATTTCTAAATGCTTCTGTGCAAGCACAAGTGTCAAGTGAACAAATAATATAGTTGGAATTGGCTCAATCCTAGAAGACGCTGCGCAAATCAAGACGTTGTTTATTTGCTCTAGCCTTGGGCATGCCATTTATGGCGTAATTTTGGCCACGACTCTTTTTAGAAACCAGTTATAGTTCTATTATAGCTACATATTTGAGAAAATTTAAATTATAAATTAGCAGAGTTGTAATGTTAGATTTATAATGTTACTGCGCGAGATTTTTTAGTACAAATCTACTTCTGTGTTGTGTTCTTTTGTTAGCATTTAACACAACGACTTAGCTCTCAGAAATGCACTATTAAGATTTGCCAAATGTTTGAAAGTATTAAATAAATTATTTCATATTTATCCAATCAAACAAAAAAGAATTCTTTGATGAATATGTCTGATATTGGTGCCTTCGCAGTGATGCAGGCCAAATTTGGTGATTTCAGTATTAGATAATGATATCATTATGGTAGATTTATTTTCGTGTTTAGGTCATTTTTTTTGGAAAAGTTACCGCTTTTTTAGAACTAGACATTGTTTCATCGAGAGTAAACAGTCATTCTGACATTATGCTTCACATATCCATAGCATTTTATTTGGATGCAAATGGACCGATTAAGCTTTTGGAATGTGTTTGAAGCATTTGGTTTTCGGCCTTTCCATTTACAAATCGTTGCTTAAACTTTCCTTCCATGTTACAACAAAATACCGCAGTGACACATTTCGTCGGAGCTTTTACCACCAAGCACTTCTGTCCTTTGAAACAGAGAATTTTACTAGGCAAAATTTAATAAACAACTCACTTACATCTACACTGTAGATTATGTTAGCCTCATATCCATCACAAATTTGGCTTTTTTAATCCAGTCTTACATGTTGCACATCTACTGAATTTTCTCCATCACAAATAGGCTTAAAAGGAATGTTGTGTCTTTGTTTAAATTTGTGTAACTAACCATTTGATGCTTTGAAGTTCTGTAGTCTCAGATTTTGCGAAGCTTCTTTTGCCTTTTTTTGCAATAATACTCTACTTACAGGAATATGGTTTGCTCTTACAAAACGAAACCAGTTGAACAGTACTATATCAATTTAATATGCTTCACTTTTTCTAAATTTTATAGTCTTGGAATTAGTAATTCATAACACTATTTCTTCTATATCTTTTAACACATGACTTACTTGATTTTTACTGATTAAAAATGTGTGCCCTAAATCCCTCAAACTAAGCTTTTCAATTTCTGCTACACGAATTACATCAGCTTCTTGTTATAATGTTAATCTTTCCCGCAAGATAACGTAAGTAAAAATAACACAAACGTTCAAAATTACACTTGTTTTGCTCTCCAGTTCCGCGTAAGAACCATAAATAATACACTAGTGCTAAAAAATAAGCAGCAAACGCTAAAAGGAAAGGTACGAATGGTAAAAGAGAGAATTAAAATAGACAATTTACATATGACGTAGAGGTTGCATCGCCGAATGTAAACATGCAGCTGAAATTCGCATAAAACGCAATTCAGCAGTACAAACGCCTTAAAGAGGTATGTCGGACCTATGCGTCAGTTAGCAGGGATAGCTCCGAGTAATCCGAGATAGCCAAAACTGAAAGCATGAGCCGAAATCACTATTTGCATGATGATCGTTGCCAAAGGGATGGAATCCCTATAGAAGATGTGGGTCTGGACGCCAGAGGATTACCACAATCGCAGAGGATGGTGTGACAAACTGTAACAGCAAATGAATCATTAAGAAAACAACCAGCTGGATATTATTATAGACTTCCTGTTTTGGACTAACTTTAAGAAACTCATTTTTAGAGCCAGGGTGTAAGCGATTCGGCCATGAAGAATGTCCTGAAGGCTAATGGGTCTTTATCCCCTAATGCTTTTATGATGCCGACTTGTTCACGGCTGTTCGCTGCTCTTTTGTGAGAGAAGAGACGAAGCAGTGGAGTTGGATGGACATGTAGTCAGAAAAAGTGGGAAACTCGTTCTTTCCCTTCTGTAAGATATAGCCATGTAACAATTTACGCTATTCATCATTTATTTAACCACGAATGAATTTGTTGTTGAGTTTTAAATAAATTTAAAAAGACAATCCTGTCTTGCTATTTTTCCATAAAAGCTCGGAAACGTTACAGCTATAATAATTTGGTGGCAGCAGGTATGATGAAAATCCACGAAGCAGTTTTAGTTTGGTCATCGAACGAGAACTCTTGTGCTTAACAAAGAAAGAATACGGACGTCAGTCCGGGTGAAAAAAAAGGACCGTCAGGCTCTGAAATTCAACTCCACGCTTTTCTAAAGAAGATTCCAGACGTCAGTCCGGGAGAAAGAGAGGACCGTCAGGCTCCGAACTTCAGCTCTGTGTTTTTAAGTTCCAGACGTCAGTCCGGGAGAAAGAAAGGACCGTCAGGCTCCGAAAATCAACTCTGTGATTTATAAAGAAGATTCCAGACGTCAGTCCGGGAGAAAGAGAGGACCGTCAGGCTCCGAACTTCAGCTCTGTGTTTTTAAGTTCCAGACGTCAGTCCGGGAGAAAGAGAGGACCGTCAGGCTCCGAACTTCAGCTCTGTGTTTTTAAGTTCCAGACATCAGTCCGGGAGAACGAAAGGACCGTCAGGCTCCGAAAATCAACTTTGTGATTTATAAAGAAGATTCCAGACGCCAGTCCGGAAGAAAGAAAGGACCGTCAGGCTCCGAAATTCAGCTTTGTGTTTTTCTAAAGAAGATTCCAGACGTCAGTCCGGCTGAAAGAGAGGACCACCAGGATCCGAAATTCAATTCGCTTGAAGTTTAGTGGGACAGCCTTTGTCCGAAGATTTTCAGCATCTTTAAGTTGTAGGACTATCAGTGTCCGGAAAGTGTAGTGTGGTGATATACGTTTGTGTGGTAATTTAGTGCATGTGCCTTCAGCGTCCAATAAAAGAATTAAGTTGTGAGATTCAACACTTTCATGTTCCAGGCTTCAATCAGAATTTCAACTCTACAGTCCAGGCGGGTAAGTACCTTGGATTTTTTATATTGAGGCAGTGAGGTTATTAGTTATAGTATTTCTATTGTGTCATTTATGTCACTTCAGGTAAATGTTTTCTAACAAATATTGGTTTCGTTGAAGCTTGCAAATGCGTTGATTGATATTTATGTTTCAGATAAGAAAATATATTTAAGAATTTAGGTATAAATTTAGAAATTTGAATTCAGGAATTATAATTAAATAATATCTTAAGAATTTGAAGTTGTATTAATAGAGTGAATTGTTGTGAGTTTTGCTACTATTATGCTTCTATAATTGAAGAGTAAAATTGTAATATTTCTAAAGATTCTATCTTTTAGAGGGTATTCTGAATTATCAATTCTAAGTCGTCTTGAACGTTATAATTATTAGAAGTAAATGTAAACTGTTATGGTATGTAAGAATTATAAGTTTGTAAGAATGTATTTCATGTAAGAAATATAAGTACGTAAGAATTATAATTCCAAAAATTTTCAGTTCATTGTGTTAAAAATGAAGATAAGTAAATCTTGGTAGCTTAAAATTAAACTGTTGTTTATTTGATTTTCAGTACAGAATATGAATTATCATTTTGTGTAAGAATTATGAGAAGTGAAAATTTTCAGTTGAAAGTGTTAACAGAAAGTTTAGAAATCACTAATATCTTACGTTCAAACTGTGGTTGTATTGATATTTATGAGTATTTATACGTTTACTTTAATTTACTTTTGAATGCATACCTTAATATACTATGAAAGTTTTGATGATCTGAATGTGAATATTGTATTATCTAAAGCATATTGTATTATCTTAAATTCTCAATTTAACTAATTGCAACTGAGTGCATCCTGTTCACAGTATAGTGTAAATTGTCTTGAATGTATGTTTAGAATACCAGAAATTGTTCTGAAAAAAATTAAGAGTTAAATTTTGAGCCTCAGAATTGTAAATTTTAGTTGTATATCAAATTTATATATATATATATATATAGAGAGAGAGATTCATTAGATTTAGAGTATAAGTTGAGGGTATATCATGGCATTCTTAGCAAAAGCTAGAAAAGAGGACCTTAAATCCTTGGCTGAAGAGTTAGGGGAAAAGGTTGGACCCCAGCTTAGGATATTAGAATTAAGACAGCTGATTATGGGAAATGAAGCCTACGAGGAGGAACTAGTTAAAAGTCTGTTGGAAAATATCACGTCAGTGAGACTCGAGAAAGAAGACGAAGAGAGGCAAGAAAGAATTAGGAAAGAAGACGAAGAGAGGCAAGAGAGAATTAGGAGAGAAGAAAGAGAATTCGAGATAACCAAAATGAAATTGGAGGCCGCTAAAGTTAAGGATCTAATTGATGGGAAGGAAGAAAGTATGCCTAGAAGAAACCATTTTGAACTTCAAAAAATGATCCAAAAATTTGATCCCGAAGAGAATGATGTTAGTTTGTACCTAGTCATGTTTGAGCGCCAAGCAAAGAGGGCGAATCTAAACCAATCAGAATGGGTTTCTGTTTTATTAACACTTTTGCCAACAGAGATAGTTCAGCTGATTATGCGAGAGCCAGAAGAACAGGCTTATGACTATGCTTACATAAAAGGGATACTTCTTAAAAGGTTTAAACTGAGCCCAGAAAAATTTAGAATCAAATTCTCGCAAACCCAAAAAAACGCTCAAACCACTTGGAGGGATTTCGCATTTGAATTAAGAAATTATTTTGAAGAATGGATCTCGGGCTTGGAAATTAATGATTTTGAACTTTTAAAAGACCTGATGATAACGGATCAAATGAAGCGTCGCGTAAATTTCGAAGTGCGCCAGCATTTTATTGATGAATGGTCCAAGATAACGTCCCCAAATAAATTAGCCGAGTTGTTAGAAGATTATGAAAACGTACGTGAATACCGGAAAAAGGTCTCTCCAGTTCATGGTTCGGAGTCGCAAAAGAGAAATAAAAATCAGCCTAATTTCAGAGATTCGCCAAGGTATAAACAGGCTGGGGAAAAAGTTTCGAAAAAAACAGAAACTTTTCGAAATCAAGATGAGCGTCATTTTGAAGTACGTAAACCTCTTAAGTGCTATACTTGTGGCTCAATCGATCACTTGAGGCCGCAGTGTCCGAAAGCTCAGAAAGACTTTAAATCTACGGCTGTTGTTAACAGGGTACAAGAGAATGAAGAAGATTATTTAGCGCCATACACTACAATGGCTAAGGTTAACGGGTTCGATCTTCCTGTATTACGGGATTCTGGAGCATCCATTGATGTGATCTGTAAAAAATACATTACCCCTTCAATGTTAACAGGAGAAACTGTTTGGGTAAAACAACCGTTCGATGAATCACCTATATGTCTTCCCCTAGCACATGTTGAAATAGAAGCAGAATTTGGACGAATATTAACAAAGGCCGCAGTCATACGAAATGAGCTTGATCAAGGACGTTATATATTAGGGAATCGGACGGCTGCAAAATTAGGAAAAAATCAAAATAAGGAATACTTTTTCCAAGTTAACGCAGTGGAGACGCGGGCTCAGAAACGTCGACAAATGATCAATAGCGAAGAGAAAGGCCTTCAAGCAGCAAAAGAAAGGGGTGAGCATACGAATATTGTACCCCTACCGAGTTTTCCCTCCCTCGCGAACGATTATACTTCCCAGGGGACGGAACAAGAAGAACAGGAAGACAGAAAGTCGCTCCTGCCCGTTTCGGAGTTCAATGACCTACCTCCTCTACTTTCAATAAGCAAGACTAGATTCCTTCAATTACAGCAACAGAGTGAAGATTTAAAGCCGCTTTTTGACATAGCGACAAGAGACTCTCAAAATAACTCTTCGACAAATATTTACAAGATAGAAAAGGGGCTGCTGTATAAGTGTCAAGAAGATCGTTTAGGAAATGTACGGAAATTATTGGTCATTCCTGAAACTTGTCGGGAAAAGATATTGAGTTTATGTCATGAACAAGTGTCCGGACATTTGGGCGTAACTAAATCCAAAGATAATCTAGCTAGATATTTTTTTTGGCCCAAATGTTATCAAGATATGGAAACTTATATTCGAACTTGTGATCCTTGCCAAAGAGTGGGGAAATCTAACGATAGAAAAAAAGCGCCTCTGAAATTAGTCCCAGTGATATCGGAAGTATTTTCAAAAATAAACATAGATACTTGTGGACCCTTGCCAACCACATCTAAAGGAAACAAATATATACTAACTGCTATATGTGTAGCATCAAAATATCCAGAGGCTCTTCCAATCGAAGATATAACTTCGGTTACAATAGTGGATGCGTTGTTAAATCTTTTCAGCAGAATGGGATTCCCTAAAGAGATTCAGTGCGATCAAGGAACTTCATTTATGAGCAATCTGACCACAGAATTTTTTGAACGTTTCGGTATCAAAGTTAGTCATAGTTCGGTACACCACCCTCAGTCTAATCCAGTGGAGAGATTTCATCGTACTATAAAAAGAATATTACGAGTTTTATGTTTGGAGGCTGATTCTGATTGGGAACAGGTGCTACCGGCGGCTCTTCTTGCTTTAAGAACTGTGACGCATGAAAGCACGGGTTTCACACCTGCGGAACTTGTCCACGGAAAAAATTTGCGTACTCCAGAAACGTTGTTATACGAACATTGGACGGATTCACCAGAGGAGGAACAACCAGTAACCGAGTATGTTTTTAGACTCATAAATCGCTTAAAAAAGTGTCAAGAGTTGGCAGTTGAGAAAATGCAAGATCAACAACTCAGGAGAAAAAAATGGTATGATAAAAATGCCATAAAAAGAGAATTTAAAGAAGGTGATCTGGTTTTAATTTTGGCCACTTCTAAGGCAAATAAACTTTCGGTTCAATGGACAGGACCGGGCAAAGTTGAAAATAAAGTATCCGAAACAAATTATATCGTATCCTTACCGGGGAAAAAAGAAAGATCCCAAATTTATCATATCAATATGTTAAAGCCATATTATAAAAGACCTGAGGTAATTAATTACCTGTCTTGTAGCGAAGAGGGTTCTGACCAGATTGAGACTGAAATAGATTTTCCTAATATTGATACAAATCCAAACGTTTACGATTATTCTGAGGTTATTAAAAGTAGCAATTTGGAAGAATTATTAGAACCTACTCAAAGAGATCAATTGCAGAGGTTATTAAATAAATATTCGCAAAGTTTTTCTAACGAGCCGGGAATGACAGACCTCGTAGAACATGATATTGAAGTTATCAGTAATAAGCCGGTACGATCTAAGCCGTATCGAATGTCACATCGACAAAATGAAATTTTAAAAAGAGAAATTCAACGAATGCTTGACCTAAAAATTATTGAGGTGGGGGAATCAGACTACACTTCTCCTATGATTCTCGTAGAAGCTCCAAATAAGGACCCTCGACCTTGTGTGGATTACCGACGATTAAACGAAATCACACGTACCCAGTTCTATCCCTTACCCAATATAGAAGAACGGGTAGAAGAAGTTGCTTCTGCAAAATATATCACGGTTATAGATTTAGCTAAGGGATATTGGCAAATACCCTTAAGCCCTAATGCTCAAAGATATGCCGCATTTGTAACCAGTTTCGGCACTTACAGGCCATTACGGTTAAGTTTTGGTTTAAAAAACGCTCCTTATTTTTTTTCCAAGATGATGCAAGAGGTATTAAATGGATGCGAAGAATTTGCAGTTCCCTACCTGGATGATGTGGCTATTTTTTCAAAAACCTGGGAATGTCATCTCAAGCATCTGGAAATTGTGCTGAAACGTATAAGTAGAGCGAAATTGACCATTAAACCTTCAAAATGTCGTTTTGCTCAAAAACATGTCCTTTATTTGGGCCATGTTGTAGGCCAAGGGTACCGGAAACCGTCGGAAATTAAGACCAAAGCTATAAGAGATTTCCCAACACCCAAGACTAAAACGGATATAAGAGCATTTCTGGGATTAGCGGGCTACTATAGCCGTTATATTCCGATGTACTCAGCAATCGCCGCTCCGTTGACGGATCTTTTAAAAGGAAAATCAGTAAAGGGTGATATTCTGTGGAATGCTGAGAGCGAAAGGGCTTTCACGGAATTAAAAGAGAAATTAACAAGTTACCCAGTTTTATATGCACCCGATTTTACTCTTCCCTTTATTCTACAAACCGACGCATCTGATTATGGTATGGGAGTTGTATTAACACAGCTCACTAGTAACGGAGAAGAACATCCCATTATATTTCTGAGCAAGAAATTCTCCGAGGTAGAGAAAAAGTACTGCACCACTGAAAAGGAATGCGCCAGCATAGTGTTTGGTATAAAGAAACTTCACTATTATCTAGACGGGCAAGACTTTATTGTGCAAACTGATCATAATCCTCTAACTTGGTTACGAACTAATGCCAGTAATAATCCTCGCTTAATGCGTTGGGCTCTGGCTCTTCAGCCATACAATTTCACAATTATTCATCGTTCGGGGAAACTCAATAAAAATGCTGATGCTCTAAGCCGAAAAACTTGATATTATATTGATTTTATATTTTTTACTGTCTTGTATGGTTCTTCTGTAAATCTATATAAGTAAAAGAATGCATATTGTGTAATATTTGTCTAAAAAGGGGTAAGCTCTGTTTTGTCTGAATGTAATTAGTCATTAGTATTTTTTGTACACTAAGTATGTGATATTATTTGTACACTGCCCTCAATATAATTTCATGTTTAATCCATGGTACTTACACCTGTTTGATGTAAAAATGTGTGTTTACTGTAATTTACTTTATTAACAATATGGTGAACTCTAATGGTGGTAATTATGGTCCAGAAGACCCCCCCCTCGGGGAGGGAAGGAAGCTGTGACAAACTGTAACAGCAAATGAATCATTAAGAAAACAACCAGCTGGATATTATTAGAGACTTCCTGTTTTGGACTAACTTTAAGAAACTCATTTTTAGAGCCAGGGTGTAAGCGATTCGGCCATGAAGAATGTCCTGAAGGCTAATGGGTCTTTATCCCCTAATGCTTTTATGATGCCGACTTGTTCACGGCTGTTCGCTGCTCTTTTGTGAGAGAAGAGACGAAGCAGTGGAGTTGGATGGACATGTAGTCAGAAAGAGTGGGAAACTCGTTCTTTCCCTTCTGTAAGATATAGCCATGTAACAATTTACGCTATTCATCATTTATTTAACCACGAATGAATTTGTTGTTGAGTTTTAAATAAATTTAAAAAGACAATCCTGTCTTGCTATTTTTCCATAAAAGCTCGGAAACGTTACAATGGCTTCCTCTTGCTATGTGCAAGACGCCGTAGATCAAAAACAGTACGACAGCTGGTGTCGTATCTTTCTACTGCTGCAGGACGGCAGATATCCCGCCAACTGTGTTGTGACGGCTGCATAAATGTGGACTGTGAGCTAGGGTAAAGCGAAAAAGGCAAAACTTTTTTTTTTCAAAATCTATTGTCTCCTGACCCATTAAATCGTTCTGCTCGATGAAAAAAACATAATAAAAAAACTGCACTTCAATCGCTCATA
The DNA here is from genome assembly GCA_000611955.2 of Stegodyphus mimosarum. NCBI lineage: Eukaryota > Metazoa > Arthropoda > Arachnida > Araneae > Eresidae > Stegodyphus > Stegodyphus mimosarum. The sequence goes on from KK113910.1 coordinate 15,135, forward strand.
AAAAGTGGTAATGTTAATGAAAGCATAAAACTATTTTTACCAATATTTTTGTAACAATTTTTTCTTACAAAAATTTTATTTCCTAACCTAAGATTTGGTTGTAATTGATAGAAAAATGCCATTAAAAAGTTTCAGCTTAATCACTCGTTGTCTTCAGGTTCCACAACAACAACAATTTCAGGCTTCCCCGTTGCCTGGATTTAACCACACTACAGGTCTTTCCCCTCTGCAGGACCGGGGCAGGGGTTGAGCCCCTTTTCCGGAACCTTGGAGAGGTCGGCGCAACGCAGCCAGATTTGGGGCGTCACTGATCGTTTATTTGCTACCTACCAGTCGCTCGGACTAGCCCGTCGCAGAGGGTCAGTACCCAGCATACCCGGAGCTCCCTCCCCGTGCTAGTAGCACCACTCCGCTCTAAGACATGCCGGACCCGGGTCAGCCAATAAGTGACCTTTCTGGAGCCCCAGACCGTCTAGGTTCTTAATTTGTATACCCCCGTGGCCGAGACTGCCTAGGTACAGATCCTAGCTAGTAGCTTCGCATTGTTCTCTACACCAACCCCCGGGGATGGACAGGTTCCACAAGAGAATCAAAGAAATTCATCTTGCTGTCGAACTTCTTAAGTTCGTTCCGGAGCTTTCGATTGCGTATGAATCCATCCTGGCTTCAGCACCACATGTTGCCAATGACGCTTCTGTTACCAGTATCACATACATGTCTATACTTGACAACGGCAAGGGCGCTTTTCTGTTTCACAATGAGAACCACTTAAAATCAATCTTCTATCTTCGTCGCTGAAGTTAAGGCAGCCGGTAGTTCCGAGGAACTGTCTCAGCGAGTCATCTCCAAATACTCCTCTGCTTTGAAACTCAATTTGGGATGCACAAACTGTCGTATTCTCCCCTTACAGTCAGTTTTTCTTGCTTTCAGAGTAATTTTCTCCGGCTAAGTTAAAGAATATGTGCTGGTTCATCTTCGAGCACTGCCAGCAAGATGTTTTCAGAGTGAGCAAAATAACAGGTCCTCTGAATAATTTCGTGAACGATTGCTTTTAAAGTTTTCTAGGAAAAGTGAACTTTGCTCTATCATTCGGGGAACATGTCGTGCTCCATATGTTGTTCTCAGGATCTTCTTTATTTCAAACCAGGATGGCACATAAACTTTGATAATATATTCGGCTAGTACCTTCAAGTAGTCTGTTGGTTCGGCGGTTGATAAATAAAGGCGATGAATTCTGATGGCTGTAGGAGCCATTTTGAGTGGGCCATCTTCACAGGACTCCTATGTGCTAGGTTTGAAGCAGTAAAAAGAATAATGCCTTAGGATCAAATATCAAGGAGGTAATTTTGGTCAGTACTAGGGACTTTTGTATCAATTTAGAAGAGATAAACTGGAATAGGAACATAACCAGTCACAGGAAGAATTTCACGTTTTTCAGGGATTTTCCTATTATTCCAGAAAACTGTTTTGTCCCAGATGTATTTCCACCAATCTTCTGGAAAAGATAACGAAAAGGCAGTTCACTGGTGTGTAACAAGCATGCAAACCAATTCAGTTTATTACCGACAAAGATCTCAGAGTGTCTAATTACGCCATTTTCTTCTCAGTGTTAAGACTCGTTCTACTACATTCAACAGCTACCAGTTTGGAATATTCAATTCCTTTCTGTGTAACAATGTTGGTGATGCTTTGTGTAATATTTGCAGTGGACCCAGAATGTGGAGTTACATGTCCTACATAAACAGAACCACGTTCTCACAAGAGAACAGTATGCTTGTCCTCAGCTGTAGTCTTGCAAAAACGCATTTCCCTTCTCATTATAGTTTTGTCCTTCGTCCCATCAAAGTGGTGCTATACAAAGACTTAATTATTAATGTAGTGGTTGACTGAAGTTGGGATCGTACTTTACGACGTTCTCTCCGCAGCTTATTCCTGCCAATAACTTTAGCCGGAGTATCTTTAGCTACATTTCTCAGAGGAACTTACCTGAGGTAACGTAACTGAGGTATGGAGCTTTTCTTCCAAATTTTGAAATGTCACTGAAAATAATTTCGGTAATGTCTTTGACTGACGGGTTTTTTTTTGTTCCCTTTCCATAATAACTTATTTCTGACCCAAAGGAAATGCTTTATTTTTCATGGAGCATATGTGGGTAAAACTGTCTCGTTAAGTTGTACTGGAGTTCCAAAATTATAACTCTTCTAGTTAACGTCATTTTAGTCCAACATAAACATAAACAATACCTGATAAAACAGGATTGACGAAACACACCGATGAGGCAACTAATTAACAATAAAAAGTCGTTGAAAGGTCATAGAAGTCACGTGAATGCTTACCTCGAGCTAGAACCAATAGTCAGATTAGAACCCGTTGGCCATCTAGTAGCACATTTTGTCATTAACTTTGATATTTTAGTATGGGAAGCAATTTCTTGCGCTAACCATGGCGTTTTTGGCAAAGCAACTCATGAAAAAAGCATCCGTTAAAAAAGCCATTAAAAATTTAGTACAGATATTCACTTGAGGTGTAGAACCTCAAAATGTCAATATTTTGGGCTGAAATTTGCACACAATTTGTTCTAGCTTATTTGGAACCTTATAATGACTCAGGTACTATGAATTTCAAGAAACGGTTTTTGCTTACGCCCCTTCGAACTGTGATTTGCGTTCCTTTGTACCCATCGCATGTGAGACTGCGGTTAAATTGTGCCCGTGAACATCGCAGTTGGACACCAAAACAGTGATGCCACGTACTCTTTACAAATAAGTCTTGATTTAATATCCAGAACAGTCCACGAAAGGCAAAGACATGGCGAGAGCCAGGCACAAGCTATCGGGTGCGAAACATCGTCGAAAGAAAATATTACAGAGGAGGAGGCTTACTTGTATGAGCTGGGATAGCAACGAACGGCCACAACGACAACGACTTATACGTGATTTCTAGTAGTTCTGTTCGATATCCCAACGAAATTCTGCACCCTTTTGTGCGTCCTTTTATTGCAGCAATGGGTAGCGAAGCAATATTTAAAGACGATAACGCCCTCCCGCATATAGGCAGAGTGGTGCGGATTTACCCGGAGAGTGAAACCATTCCGCATCTGCAGATCACCGGATCTGAATCTCGTACAGCATGTATGGGGCATGTTGGCACGATGGATAGCAGACCTCAGTGAGCCGCCAGGAAGCCTCCACGAGCGCCGACATGTATCACCACAGGAATGGGCGATGCTGCCACAACAAGCTATCAACAACACTATTGCTATCTTGCTTCGCCTTTTTCAAGCATACATTTCAGCTGGTATACCAGTAATTTGTGTATTGTTACCACTGTACATTTTCTGACTCATATGATGGTTGTAATACATGTGTTTCTGTATGTCTTTGCTTTATTACTTGGTGTATGTTCTAGCAATGGCACATCAACTTATTGTATCAGTTTCACACATATCCATTGAATGATTTTTGTTTTATTCCGTGTGTTTTGTCTTTGTTCTTATTTTTTGAGCAAGAATGTAGAAGGTTTCACTGCTTTCCTCATTGTGAGACTGTACCTTGACAAGGAGTTCAGTAATCTCATCACCTTTTCTTTCTCATTGGTCCTTGCCTCGGACTGCTTTACAATTTGCTAACACTGTTTTCTTTCCCCTACTGCGAACTCTAGCAAGAATAACTGGATTTTGAATTCTTGGAATTTGAAATATACATTTGATTGCACACATCTTGCTTTTACTAATGTATTGTTATCCTTTTCGCTACTGAAAAGCTGCTTTTGAAAGAGAGGGATTAATTTTTCATTTCATTGTTCCATGGTCACAAAACTCTCTTCTATTGAACACAAACTTGCCTTTGAAATCTCGAAAGATTACTAACAAGAGTATTTAGTATTTCTATTTTTATTTATTTCTTTACCCCTATCTTATTTTTCAAACTTTTCTTAGCGTTGCTTAATAAGAGGTAAATACATTAAGGTTTCTATTCTTAGGGGCCGGGATCAGCATAACTGTGCCTTAAACAGAGGTGTCCCTTACAGGGGATACTACTGCAATTCGATTAAAAAGCAGATTTTTCAGGAATTATTAGAGCTTTAGGCTTATTTACAGAAGTGCTCGGCATACAGTGACGTTCAGCGCTCCAAGCTCACAGGCACCCGGGAGAACTTAACTCTTTCGACGTCAGAAACGAAGAGGTTAAATTTATGTGCAGATTGAACTATTATAAAGCTGTACATTGCAAGAAGATGAGTAAGCATTTATTCTGAGTAAAGAAAAATATTTATAAATTCATTTATAAATATTAGGCAGAAAAAAATACCGTAATTTGGCATAGAAAGATTTTGTCGCTAAACGAATTTTTGCGCCTGTGCCTGATCCCCTTCGAAATCAAGGTCACAGAAGTAACGCAGGGTGAGAAAGAAAAGTTACTGTAATTCCAAACCAACTGTATTCTAGTTATAAACGATTGCAAATATGTAATAACTGTACACTGCGCAAAAAAGAAAAAAGAAAAAAAAAAGGGGGAGGGGGAGAGTTTTATATTTTGCGTTCTACTAGGCCAGTTCACGAAATTCAAATTGCGTTTTTCATGTCTCGAAAGCGCGGCTTAGGATATGTATTAGATTTATATATAGCATTGTCCCAATATAGATATTTTGATACAAAATCGGACTTTTTCTGAAATGGCATGAAAATTTTTTCCCATATTTCAATTCTACCACTCAAATTATACCAAACTACTAAGTTTTGCACGCGAGTAGTTTTTAAAAAATTAGCTCTCAAAATTTTACCTCCTCAATGTTAATTGAATTTGATATATATTTATGAATCTCTCTTTTATTATTAAACTTATTTGAATCTTCCTTTCATGTTTCGAAATTTAGGTTCATTCTAAATAAAATTCTCTCGTATTTTATGATTTACTTTTAAAATTTCTATTTTTAAATAATTTTTATAAGTTTTTCGAAAAAAAATTTGGATTATCTCTACATATAATAAAACAAAGAGTCTGTGTGTGTGTCTTTCGTTCGTGTTGCGACTAAGCTAATATACCCAGGGCCACGAAATTTGGTACATAGGTGTATCTACACAAGAGCCATTGCACCTCGAAGTGATTTTTTCAAAATTCGGATTAGAATTTTTTTATTTTATGTTTTGTGACCAAATCGCGTCATTTTGAGACATAATGGGCTACAGGAAAGCGAGATTTCACTCTATACATTTCATTTTTACATCGTCGTGAAGCGTAGTCACTTAGCTATTTTACGAACTTAAAATAAATTTCGTATTTCAATAAATCGATTAAATACGAATTTATTTAGGAAGGTGAGCTTAACACCTTTTCAGCGGAATTTTAAAAAAAAAAAACTTATTTTAAAAAATGTACTGTTTATTTTCCTTTGATTTTTGGACACGTTAAACTTTAATCCTTTCGACTCCTTTTAAAAAAAGAATTTTGGAAAAATAATAATATTTTGTATTTTTTTTAAATTTTTTAAATGAAGCTTCCGAATACACTTCTCACATCTCAGATATTTTAAAATGTAGTTTTGGCAACAATTTTCCTTTCTTATTATTGTTGATAGATTTTTGATGAAATTGCATCATTTTGAATAGTTTCATTCTTTTAAAAATTTCGGTTTGGCAACAATTTTTCATCGTATTTCTTATGTTACTGTTTTTAAGAGACTGAAAAGTTTAAGAAATTAAAAAGTTGTTTCTTTTTGCAACGGTAAATTGTTTAATTACTTTATTAGGATAATTAACATTTGTATCAAGGGATATTGCTTATTTCATTGTAATATTATGTTTTAATTATATATAATTTTAATTATAAAAAAGTTTTGCATGATATTTTTTAATCTTTTTAAGTTCTTAATCTTTTTATACCATTTGAGTTCTTAAGATTTTGCAAAGGGAAGTTGGATAATTTATTTATTAGGATAATTAATATTTGTATTAAGGGATATTGCTTATTTCGTTGTATGCTTTTTATATGTAATGCATTTTTAACTGAATTTTTTTTCCGTTGTTGTTTGTTTCTTTTTCGATAAAAATGTTCTGCAGAGTAAAATTCTGTGCAGTTTTCAAATTTAATGTTTGGTGTTCTCTTTAAGCATTTTTCTGGTACACTTAAAAGCCAGACGAAGGCTGGCTGCGCAGCGGCTAGTAACCAATAAAATTTTGCCATCATATTAAAGTAGATGTATTTCTAAGCATACCTGCGACACATTACAGTTTTTTATTCAAAATTTCCTAAGATATACGGACTTTACATACTGGCACATTTTCAAATTTGGCATATTTGTTATAAGCGATAATAACGCCAAATGTGGTTTACGCACTTTGTTAAAATTATTTGAAAGTATAGACAATGACTTTTTCCGCTCGTGTACAATGAAAAAAAGGAAAATAGGTTGCTACAAATTAAAAAGTTCGCCAAGTCAGCTATTCTTGGCGCAAACTAAGAAAAATGCGCCAAGATAAGTGTTTAAATTTCTCACCAAAAATGACAAATTTAGTACCTAGACATCAATTGAGTCGAACAATCGAAATATGGAGAAAAATTGGTATATTAATTCAGAAAAATTTCGATTTTGTGTTAAAATACCTATGTTTTAGATTAATGCTATAAATAAATCTAATACATATCCTAAATCGCGCTTTCGAGGCATGAAAAACGCCGTTTGAATTTCGTCACTCAGCCCAGTAGAACGGGAGATATAGAACTGCCCCTCCGTTTTTTTTTGCGCAGAGTACAAGAGAATAATCATAATACAAATATTGTTTGCAGTGGAGACTAGGAGTACAAATCAAGTCCTATAAATTATAGTTCGACCGCCTCATCCACGACCATGAGCGCAAACGCCATTCGGACGACCATGAGCGATATGCCATTCGGACTGAATTATTCTCAAAATAGGCTGGATGGATGGGAACTTTCTTTCCCTCCAACGTATCTCTTTCCGGAGAAGACTTTCACGTAACCTTTCACATCATAGCAAGTAATAACACCCCTTTTGGGCGAGTCTAAGTGTTTTGGCAGAATGCCAGCCAGGGTTGCGTTTGAGATGGTCGAACTATAATGCGAAGCATTTAAACATTTATTGGGGAAGAAGGACACATGCAGAGTTTGAACGGGCTGGCTGCATAGGTGTTTTCCTGGTTTTCCCCATGTGTAACGTGAATATGAGCAAATAGCCTCCTCTTAGGCATGCTATATATCTCATATGCTTTGTCAGACTCAAATAAACCAAACCAAAGCAAGGATATACTCAAAACTGGAAATTTGAACTTGCGGTAGGATGTCAAGGCACAAATGTATTTGTGCTTGATTGTTGTTTTTCAGATTAGAAATATTCGACTTCACATTTTTAAAATCCCCTGGAAGTTGCTATTTAGCATAATTTTAAATTATATTTAATTGAAGTTCTTAGCAACAGAATATAATAATAGCATTACAAAAATTTTCAGCGATGTTAGGATGTTACAGTCTTGTTATATTATGCTTGAATCATGTCAGATAGAATATCTCCATGCACTGCTGACAGAGCGATGCAAGACGTATAGCTCTGGGCACGAATTTGCGTAATAAATAAACAGATTGTTATCAAAATTTAACCACAAAGGTGAAGAGCTTTGTGTATTTCAGTGCTCATATTAAACTTTATCACGATCAAACAGTTTTTGGAGTATGGAAATTTTTACGTATAACATCTATAAATATAGAGGATTCTAGTTGCTGTTTCGGAAATAATTATTATTTAAAATGTTGTAATTTAAAAATGCAACAAGTGGAAAGCAAATAAAGTGCGAAATTTTTAATTCATTTTATACCAGGTGACACTTTTTTACATTTGTACAGATTCAGTCTTCCCAATGAATGTGTATATGAAATAAGAATTAATTTCAATGTCCAAACTGGAAAGACAGGCTGGCTTTCAAACATAGAATACAGCTTAAGATAAATTTTAAAAACTGAATAATATAAGGTTAACGAAAAGTAATGCAGGAATTTAGCTTCCAAAATTCCACGTGCAAGCAAAGTAAAATTATTCTGCAGACAAATTTCTTGATGTTATGCGTTTTCTTTCCCAATCCCAAATGAACAAAGATTTCATTAATTTTAATTACAAATCGATAATTTCATATGATAAAAAAATCGCTCGCATAGTAATGTTGCAAAAGAAGGTCCAACAAATTGTTCAGTAAATCTGCAGCACATACATCAGAGCTATCGGTAAATTTCTCTATTGAAGATGGTTTAAAAGAAGTTCCAACGTGGAATTTTAATCTTGAAAACTTCTTAAAAGTAGATGATCAAAGGATTTGGAGGGTAATGAATCAAAGATGGTGGTAGAATTATTTTTTTCAGGTGAAAAGTAGAAATATACAAAATCAACAGTAAGAAATCGTTTGGAATGAACAGGGAAGTTTTCTTGTACTGGATTCCATATGAACTCATAGCTGAAAGCATCAGCAAAATATATCGATTTGCAATTCTCTAGTCATAAGAAATTAAATCCAGATTTTTTTAAGACGTATTGCGATAGGGGATGAGCTACAGATTTGTTATGCTCATGTTATTTGAAAAAACAAAATGGCTGAATTTAAAAGAGAAATGACTTCCATAGCAAAACCAGGTTTGCATCCAAGAAAACTGGATATGTAGGGTGACGAAAGGCGTAGTTTATTTTGAGCTGTTCGAAAATAAAAATTCGTTAATCCATTGTTTTCAATAAACAGTTTGAAATGAGCTTTAATCATCGGAAAAGCTGCAATTCAGCCATTGACACTAACGATAATGCTATATCACATCTTGCACAAATAACTTAATAAATGTTTAATGCTCATGAACAAGAAATTCTTCTTTATCCGCCTAAAAATCCAGGTATTGTTCACGTATGATAGTAACTATTCAAAGCAACGCAGCAATTTTTAATGGCAATAAGCAGTAAACAAAGAGGTTAAAAATTTAATAAATGAATAATTTGTGACAAAACAAAGAGAGTTCTTCAAAAAAGAGAATTTAAAATTTGCGAGGAACGTAAAATGAAATCAATGAACGAAAATGATGGGAACTTTATTAATAACTAAATTTATACAAAACTAATTGCCCCCATCTTGAATTACTTCTCAATCAACCTTATGTGACAGAAATATATGTTCCAGATCATAAAAAATTCCGCAATATTTTGTAGGAAAACAAGACTGAAATTTTCGTTCATATACAACATAAATGGCAAAATCTATTTACAAACAGCTTATTACGAGCGCGGAATATTGAAGATCATTCGAAGCAATTTCTTTCTTTACGCAGCTTGAGTTTTTTTTATAAAATTTCAACATAATAGGAGGTAGATTACAAGTTGAAATCTTTTAGTATCAAGTTACAAACCTGAGACAGAGTGCAAGTTGTTCAAAGTAGCTACCTCGAGATGGTCCATTTTAAAGATATGGAGTCAAAAATTATATAAAGATAGAATGCCTTACAATAAAAAGATCACAATTTCTCATCTTCTGAGATATATATTTATGATAAAAACGAGATCTGAAGCCTCGAAATTTAAAATAGTAACTCATTCGTACTTCACATACAAGTATAAACTGTAAACAGGTTTTCAAGAAATACGTTACGTAATAAAGTTATAAGTATTTGCCATGAATATATTTTGTACATTGGAAAAAACATATAATATATACAATCAACATTCTTGTTCTGTTTGTCAGTTCTCTAACATGCATTTCAGGATAATCTGACTGTAAAAGCATGATCATTTAAAAATGACTGCACTTGAAAGTCATGACAAATGATGTATAAATAGCCCGAAATATGGGTTTTAAATATTCCTTGATGGTACACTGACAATGGAAATCGTTTTAAAGGTTCAAATTATGTTTCCATTCAATATTTTTATGTCAGATTCTCCCTTGCTTACAGCAAAGGAATCAGGCGAAAGAATGTCTTTGTGGCCAGCATCCATAACTGTGCAAATTTCTGCTTTAGTTTCATTCTCACCACTGTCTTCTACTCTTCCTGGTGGACAGTAGAGTAACCAAGCAAAAAAGAAGAATACGCAAGACAGAGACTTGAGAACGCACGCCAAAATGAGGACATTCGTGCTCATTAGTTGGTTATCATAGAAGAGACATGCGCCTTGCTCGTTGCATGTATCTTGCCACAATTCGCAACTCAGATCAATCAAGGAGCCGAACAAAATAGGAGCCGGAATCGTACCTAGGAAAAAAAAATTCAATAGCATAAAGATGCTTAAATAATGTAAGCTTCCAAAATATTTATCTTCTATTAGAAATTAAGCTGTTTGCTTGATCCACGCAACATGAAAAACAAAGCTATATTTTTTCTAAGAGGGACTACGAGAACTAAAAGTTTACGGAAATTTTTATTTGGCATTCAAGAGAGGCAACGAAACTTTTTAAGTTAAACCGAACGTTGCCGAATAAGCTGTACTTTGATAACATTACATTTGGAAAAGAGATTTTATGGTATTTTGAAATTTCAAAATTGTTCTTAGGATATTAGAACAGTCAAATATTTTGTCTACTTAAAATAAAAATGAAATTTAGAAAAAACTGCGAAGTTGTTTTTAAAAGAAGATAAAGTTAAATAAAAGTATCAATATTGATAAATTAGAATGTCAGAATTTGGCTCATGGAATATTTTAATTCAAGGGGAAAATAATATTCTAGATTTTAAAAAAATAACAGAAAAGAAATTTTTTTAAAAAGTATTACATACGTGTCCAAAATAAACGTTTAGATTTTTTAAATGAAGGTATCTTAAATTTCACATCCAACAAGACTAGGGGTACAGTGATTGTACAAGTTTTGGTTTATAAACCAATAATTCACAGCCATAGCTTGATAATTAATTGCTAGGAAATTCATATTATCAGAAAATAATGTAATCAGTTTCTGTCTTCCAAACAAAATCCAGGTTAACATCCTGGTATAATCCTGCTTAAATCCAGGTTACTTAAAATAAAAATGAAATTTTAAAAAAACTGCGAAGTTGTTATTAAAAGAAGATACAGTTGAATAAAAGTATCAATATTGATAAATAAGAATGTTAGAGTTTGGATCATAGAATATTTTAATTCAAGGGAAAAATAATATTCTAGATTTAAAAAAAAATAACCAAAAAGAAATGTTTTTTAAAAGTATTATATACGTGTTCAAAATAAAGCCTTTAGTTTTTTAAATGAAGATATCTTAAATTTCACATCCAACAAGATTGGGGTACAGTGATTGTACAAGTTTTGGTTTTTAAACGATTAATTCACAGCCATATAATTGATAATTAATTTTTAGGAAATTCGTATTATCAGAAAATAATTTAATCAGTTTCTGTCTTCCAAACAAAATCCAGATCAGGTTAACATTTAGCGTCTGAAATATGTGATAGTTACTTATTATTTTTAACAGTTTCATCGTTTATGTTTTCATACAAATTGGAAACATGTTTTGATTGAGAGAAAATCTGCTCAATTTGAATCAAATAATTTATTTATTAATTTAATACGGTGATGAAATTGACTTTTGCTAGTCAGAGAAAAGGAACAAACAAGCAAGAAATGAATGATAGCCATATTTTTTAAAATTGATACTATATGGTTAAACATTTTGTATGATTTTCTGTTTAATTTCACTAGGGTTTGTTTTGTAAAAAGGTTAAGAACGGTGTGCAGAAAAGGAAACTTACCAAGAAGCCTGACAGCGATCCACTGAACTCCAAGGGCAAAAGACTTCTGACTCTCGGCGACACACCTGGGGATGAAAACATAAGCTGATAACACTTTCCGTATTTATATAACATATAAATAATTTGCATTATTTCATAATGAAAACGGATGTATCAAAATTATCCCCAAACATTAATATGCAGTGCTGGAAGATTGTTTTGTATTAGACGCGGAAAGACTGTCCCCAGGAAAAACTTCATCGAAAAAATATCATTACTCGTGTTACTAAAGAAAAGGGACTTCCAGATTCCGGTAATTACTAAGCAAGAAGTGCAGCAGTAAGCAGAGTACAATAGGAATAAAAGCAATAAGCAATACAGCACTAAGAGGTGATCTCTAAGCAAGAAGACGCAAACTGCCAAACATTGTCATTACGATTAACGATTTCAGTCGGGATTTTCTTAAAATGCAGGAAGCTTATAATCAGTGCTTACTGAATGCAGCAATAGAATGTTGTTACAGAGATAAAATATGTTTCTCCTATTTTATTCCTTATTATGATAAGGAATTGCGTAATAATTCCATAATACACATACATAAGAATCCCTACAATTTTTTGTAGCATATCCGGGGCGTATTTTTGACAATGGATGGCACAGAGAACAAAGCAATTCATCAACACGTCTTAGCATAACAAAAGGAAGGCAGGAAAATTGATTGCGCATTTCAGCAAAGTATTATTTATAGATTTCTTTGTTTAAACTTTGAACGGTGATTGGACAAGAAGTATCTGCAATGTTACTCTTACATAATGGCAGAAAGCGGATTAATTTTTAAATGACACAAACAGGATTGATTTTTGGAAGGTGTTACTAGTAACAAAAGGGCAGAAACTGTGCGAATAACAACAAGGACTAGAAAGACATTTCTTTATAAGGCTGGTAAAAGAGTTTAGTACCAATACAGCCATTTATATTCCGAACTGAGCCTCGGTTCGAAAAATTCTATGTATAAATTCCAAATTGAATTGATTTGAAATTAGTCCCTTAAGTCATATTTATAACATAAGTTTTTATGCCTTCTTGTATAAATAAAATAAGGGAGCACAGTGATCTGAAAAACAACACTTTTTGGGTGCAGTTTACCGTTTACTGTGTATGAAAACAACATTGTATTCAATTATAAGGTATTTCTCCAGTCTTCTTAGCATGCCTTCGTGGTGTAATGGTCAGCCAACTCGGCGCGCATCGAGAGGTCTGAGGTTCGAGTCCCGGCGAGGACATTGCTTATTTCTCAGATCTCCAGCTTCGAAATAACGTAATGTCTCTGCAAGTGGCCCTCCACTAAAAAAGGTTGTGGATGATGATTCTCCACCACCAGAATGTGGTGATTGGGTGCTCTATCCCCAGTCGCCCTTTAAAAGGGGAGTATATAAGGTATATCGAGAGGTTCGAGTCCCGGCGAAGGCATTGCTCATTTTTCACGACTCCTGCTTCAAAATACCTAATGGCTCTACGCAGCAATTGCTTTATTTTTTTGGGCTCTGTTTTACATTATTTTAGTGCAAGTTTTTAAGTGTTTTAAGAGGTTGTTAGAAGGAAGTAACCTGTATCAAAATTTTGGCCACAAATGCTACTTTTTCGTAGTTTTTCAGCTATAAAATAGCTTTATTTAATTAATCTTTTTTTTTTAGTCCAAAGGGGCTTTGTCCCTGAAGGAGTATTGTTTCCGTTTTGGCATTTTGAGTTGATTCACATAAATGTTCGATTCACTTTTCAAATTGTTGCCACCAAACATTATCGTCTTGTATTATATTTAAAGAAATAAAATAATAAAGAATTTGCATAAATGTATGTATGTTTCTCGCATTGTGATAAAACGACAGTACCTAGAGCCATCGAATTTTGAATGCCCAAATTTGGAATTTGTTTTATTATTTATTTCATGTTTTGTAAAACTTTGCCTACTACTTACCCTGTCACGAATTTTTGATTAAAAAACTCAACGATTTAAAAGCGAGCAGTGGCAACACTCTACGAAAAAAAAAAAAAAAGCACTTTTTATCTCCAGTGCGCGGAGCTGTGAATCGGAAATTCTAAAGCTACGCTCATTTTAAAATTATTTTGCGATATTGCTGTTGAACTGAATTTGATGGTTTTGAGTGCGAAGAACGTGATATTTAATAAATAAAGGTAGCACACAAAACGTTAAAAAAACGCCCCTTTGGGCGTAATTTAAAATCTGAAACATTTCAGTTTTTTTGGGGGGGGGGACATTGCCTGTAACTAGTCCTAAATCGGGAATTTTTTCACGCTGGGAAGCTTAATTTCCTTAAGCGTAAATGCACTTCAAAATGAATATAATTATGTAAAAATCTAGCGACTGAGATAAACTACTAAAAACTAGTTCTCGGGAAAATCGAAATACGAGAATCACGGCATAAATTAAACATAAATCCTGAATATTTTGATAGCAGAAGCTAAAGAACAGTAAGGCCATCCTTCTTTGCTTTTATACAAGGTAATAATGGAATTTGTACAAGAAAATAATGGTTGACTAGGGATGACAGCAGGCTATTTCATTTGGGTTGAGTTGAAAATAAATTTGTCAAGAGTAAATTTGGGCATCACTTTATAAGATATTTCTCCCGTCTTCTTAGCATGCCTTCGTAGGTGTAATGGCCAGCATATTCGACGCTTATTCGAGAAATCCATGGTTCGCATTCCAAGGGCATTGCATATTCTCAACCCCTGCTTCCAAAAAAAAAAAAAACCTAATGCCTCTACAGTGGCGCCCGAACTAAAGAAAAAGGTAAATGATGATTATCCGAAACCAGGATTTGGCGATTGGTTCCCTCTAATTCTTCTTAGCATGCCTTCGTGGTGTAGTAGACAGCACGCTCGGCGCGTATTCAAGAAGTCCGCTGTTCGAGTCCCGGCGAGGGCATTTCTCATTTTTTATCTCTCCGCCTTCAAAATAACCTAATGTCTCTACAACTTGTAAAAAGGCATTTCTTTCTCTGTAGAAAACTAGAATATTACCTTAATGTTCCAGAAAGTGAGGGCATGCTGACTAAGAAAGTGAACAACATCGAAAGGAAGATCAAGAGAAGGAATGCAGGCATATAACTACAGTAGTTGGCACATTTTTCTCGTGTAGCTTGAATAACAACATTCTGGCCTTGGATGGTCAAATTCCTGCCTTCGTGCTGAATGCACGTACAATCTCCATATACCTAAGCAAAGAAAATAAAATACATAAATGACCAAAAAGCTAAGTTCTTTTTTTTAAAAAAAGAGGGCTCTGCTACGGCATAATGATATTGTCAGAAATGACGTAATCTTACCTTAGTACTCTCGGATTGGTATGTATTTGCACATCCGGCAAAACAGGGTGAGTAGTAGACAACGTTGTCCGTTCCGCAAATGGGATCGTACTGCCTCGGAGAACAGTAGCAGTTTGCATTACATGAACTCCGAAATTTGGGCACATCCAGTGGCTCGGAACTAAAAAAAAAGATGCTTATTTTATAAGTTATTTCAAATAACTCCCGTAACTAAAATGACATTTCAACGTTAAAAGATATTAAGTCCATATACACTCATGTCCATAAATTAAGGATAATGCAAAATCAGGCAAAGGAAGAGTTAGAAGCAAAACAAGTTTGACTTATTTGTAAAGCTCATTTATTAAACAAAAGGTAAAGAGCAAAAAAAAAAAAGCTATATGTTTGATATTATTAAAAAAATTAGCGATTTTTTCCCCTAGAGAAAATTACAAAAAAAAACCTATTTAAAAAAACCAATATTACAGGGTTGGTATGATTGTTAATACATTGTATGTCTCCCAGACGATGCAATACAGTCCGTACACCGCCTAGGCATGCTGAGTATCAAATTATCGATCTGATCTTGGGAGATATTACACCACTCAAAAAGCAATGCTCTCCGAAGTTCCGGTAGACATGTAGGAGGAGGTTGACGGGCTGCAACTCGTCGACCAAGCATGTCCCAAACGTGCTCTACTGGATTCAAGTTCGGCGAGAATGCTGGCCAGTCCCTACGGGTGATATCCTCCGATTGAAGGCATTCGCTTACGATGTTTGCACGGTGAGGACGGGCGTTGTCATCCATAAACACAAATTATGTGCCCATGGCGCCCCGAAACAAACGTACATGTTGTTCCAGAATGACGTTCCGATAGATTTGGCTTGTCATGATTCCAATTTGAACATGCAGGTCAGATCTGGAACCCAGAATAATTCCACCCCAACTAGCACTTCTGCACCACCGTAACGGTGTCGTACAATGATGTTTTCTTGGTGGTAACGGGTACCTGGAGCTCTGCATATGAAAGTCCGGCGAGAATCAGATTGCAAGCTAAACCTAGACTCGTCGGAAAACATCACACAAAATCACTGTTGCGATGTCCACAATGCATGCTCTCTAGTCCAGGCTAACCGCAGGCAACAGTGAGTTGCAGTAAGTGGAACGCATCTGACAGGTCTACGAGCATATAGACCAATCTACCCTAAGCGTCTGTACACGGTCTGCCTTGAAATTGTCGTACCCGTGGCTGAAGAGAGCTGACGAGACAAGTCTGAGGCTGTGCTCCGCCTGTTTCTTTTGGCAGCAACTGCCAAATACCGGTCCTCATTCGGCGTTGTAACTCTGGGACGACCTGTGCTGTAACGTCTACTCACATTACCATCATCTTGGAATCGTTGCCAAAGCCTGGAGATGACACTCTGGGCAATTCCAAGTTCGTCTGATACTTCCAGTTTGGTACGCCCACATTCCAGACGGCCGATAATTCTACCACCTAAAAAGTCATCCAAATGCGTCCTTTGTCTCATAACTATTCGGTTATTGCACTGAATGCTTATAAAGCGCCTGCGAACAATTTTACTTCTTTGCCTGTATTCCTTACATATCCCTCTCTTACACTCTCGTCATTGTGATGTACCATCGGTGTCATCTGGTTACTTCCTGAAATTTGCATATGATTCTTGAAGATGTGTGTAGTGATTTTACAGGTGATATATTTATTTTAGAGTTCGATTTCCGCGTGACTCCGAATTATCCTTAATTTATGGACATGAGTGTATTTCGTTCCAACGTTAATGTCTTCCCGCGGAAAAGAGCACATGGAGCCTTTTTAGTAAGATGAAACCAAAGACGGGGGGGATGAAAATTGTCATTTTTCGCTTTTTTATCAGCTAAAACTCGAATTTTGGGAACATTTGTTCCCTTGTTACATTCTGCTTGACAGTTAAATTCTACTGACGAGAGATAGATGTCGGATAGAACGTTGGACTCTTCTCTTTTTGTTTTCATATTTACACATCATCCGTTAAAATCTTATCTATATTCTGTTGCTGTTTACAGCATTCGCTCTAGTCTCATTAGAGACTCTTTAATTATTTTAACGTTTTTCATTGATGTGCTCGAAAAAGCAGTGGTCTTTATTTCTATTATCCGTTGAAAGAGTACATTATATTCAGGGCTTAAATTCAACCGGCGACCGGTTGCGCTATTTCTCAGTTTTTGTGTGAAATTTAAATTCCAGGGCTGGAATTCCGGCGCCGCAGCGTCAAATAAGACGCGCAGTACTTTATCTTATTTAACTATTTACCCTTTGTTTAATAACTTCTTAATTTTTTATTATCTCTTTACATTTTATTAAATTTTAATTTTAATTATTTAATCCTTCTTTCATTAATTATATAATTTTTTAATAATAAATTATTTATTAGTCCAAAGGGGCTTTGTCCCTGAAAGACTATTGTTTTCGTTTTGCGATTTTCCGTCGGAAACATTAAAAGTCTGAATCACTTTTCAAACTGTTGCCACGAAATATTGCAGCCCTGTATTATATTTAAAGAAATTAAATAATAAAGAATCTGCATAAATGTATGTATATTTCTCCAAATGTGATAAAACGACGGTACCTAGAGCCATCCAAATTTGAATAACGTACGTTTCCACCCGAATATGCCCATCTGGAAGCCCGAATTTGGAATTTGTTTTATTATCTATTTCATATTTTGTGAAACTTTAAGAATTTTTGATTAACAAACTGAAACGATTTAAAAGCGAGCCATGGCAACACTCTACGAGGGAAAAAAACCTTTTTATATAAAGCGCGTGGAACTGTGTATCCGAAATTCTAAAGATATACTCATTTTAAAATTATTTTGCGATATTGCATCTTGAACTGAATTTTATAGTTTAAGTGCGAAGAACAGGATATTTAATAAATAAAGGTAACACACAAAACATTAAAAACGCTTCTTTGGACGTAATTTGAAATCTGAAACCTTTCAGACTTTTTAGTCATTTTATTTATTTATTTATTCTTGTTCCTATTTCTTGCCGGTCTTCCATAGCGTTCCACTTCTAATTTTAGAAGTTAAGTCCTGTGATTATCTAAATAAAAATTCGGTGAGAGGGCTGGGAAAACAACAGACATATGAACTGTAAGAGTTACATCACAACTAGAAAAAATAATTTTTGATTTTTAGTATACACATTCAGTTTTGGGATTGCAAATTTCTGTAGAATACCTGTTTGGCAGGAAGTGATTAAGTCCAGCAAATTTTGCGTTCGGGCAGTGCAGAATGAAGATGAAAACCAATCCAACGCAGATGAAAGAAAAGATAATGCACATTTTGATAATGCCAGCGCACCGTAGATTCAATTTTTTCACCAGATATCCTCCCAAAAATGTGCCTCCTCCTGCTCCAGGAATCGTCACCAAACCTTTTGGGGTGAAATTCAAATAAAAAAAAATCATCCAAACTGGAAGTAGACATCAAATAAACCTTAGCTTCTTTCTTGAGTTATTATTTACTTTCTAAAAACAACATGTGTGTGGATTGTACACAAAGACTAGCATAGCGTACACATTTTTAGTAATATTAAAACTTTGTAAATAAAAAGATATAAATTTCGATTTTGCTGTGCAGTAAACGCATTATTTTTACTCTATTTTTAATACAGTGGTTCGTACAGTGGTTGGTACAGTGGTGGTAAAGTATTCGTACACTTATGATTTTCATTGAAATAGAGCTCTATCCATTAATTAAAAGTAAACTTTCTGAATGAGATTTTAATAATAAGATCTAGTATAATCTATTCGTAAGAAAATTACGTGAAATATTTTTAAAATATAGCGAAACTTTATTTTTAAGAAATTAATAATTAAAAAAATGACAAACATTTTATCTCACAAAAATTTTCGTACACTGAAATATTTTTGGATAAAATCAAAATTAGATTTTTTTTGCCGCTTTTTTTTAATTTTTGCATTGTGGTGGCATTTAAAAAATCGTTTGCTTTAATTTTTTATTGTTTACTTCATAATATTCTATTTATTATTGAAAAATGGGTCGCAGTCGTAAAGAAATTACAAACAGCATTCGAAAATAGGTCATTTTTCACCATGGTAGTGGTAAATCAATTCGAAATATCGCTAAATTAGTTAATTTATTCCATTCTACAGTGTAGTATGTGATAAAACGCTTTAAAGAAGAAAATCGGATTGAAAACAAGGTAAGAAAAGGTCGATCGAAAACGTTAACTAAACGTAATGAGAGATTTATTATTAGAAAATTTATGAAAAACCCACGTTTGAGTGCTGTAAAAGTTTCTGCAGAATTTAATGAAAAGTTTTCTGCTTCACTTTCAGCTGTTTTAATAACCTGAATAATCTTTTATATTTTCATATTTATGATTAGAATTTGTAATGCATTATCGTTTAACACTTAAATACAGAGTAAAATCCTATCGTCCTATTCATCAGCATGTCAGTTTGTGGCAGTTTCTTGAAAAGAAACTTCATTTCATTGGGTTACAGCCGAAAACATCGCGGATGAAAACGTCGTAGAGAAAACTTCCTGGCAGAAAAAAAAAAAGTAAAGATATATAACATCGCAGTTCTAAAACATCGTGGTAAAAAATATCGTCGTCGAAAATAAAGCTGTTCAAAAACTTCGCAGTTTAAAAACATCGTCGTCGAAAATATTCTGGTAAAAATAATGTACCTACAAATCATCGCATGACGATAACACCGCACACATGCATTTTTCACGTTTTAAAAGTTGTAAATGCATATTCGCATAAGGATTTGGAAGAGCAAGAAATATTAAGGACACTTTAAGAATATAAGGAAATGAAACAAGATATAATTCCTACTGAAACAATATCAGATTAAGACATAAAAGAAAGTAATTTGACAATTAACTAAGCAATTTTTATAGAGGTAACCTCCATGCAGTTATTTATCTTCGTTTTTCTAAACATTTTTAGGCTATATTTTTCATGAAAAATTACGAGTAAAACTTTATAAAAAAAGATTAATTTATTAATAATCTTTATAAATTAACTATGTAAAGTTAAAATTCTATTAAGAGCTGTACGTTGCATTAATTTTCTACTCATTTTCAATTTTTAAAAAGTTTCTTTCTTACTTTTTCAATAAAAATTTATTAGTTCATTCAAAAATATGAAATGTAAAAGCAAATATATTCCTCTTTCCTTCTTGCGCTCCCTAACCATTGTGCATTTACTGGTTTTAAAACCTGATAAACTCACTGTTGCGATGTTATCGTTATCGATGATTTGTAGGTGCTTTATTTTCTACCACGATATTTTCAACGACTATGTTTTTAAACTGCGAAGCTTTTGAACCGCTTTATTTTCAATGACGATATTTTGTACCACGATGTTTTAGAACTGCGATGTTTTCCCTTTGCTTTCTTTACTCCCTCGATGTTTTGTACCACGACGTTTTTGCTTTGCGTTGTTTCTCTTTGCGTTGTTTGCGAACGTTTTCGTCCACGATGTTTTTCGCGGACACCAGTTGATTGTATGCGACATAAATTACTTCTCTTTATTACGGTAAAACTGCCTAAAAGATGAATATGATATAAATACACTACTTATCATAAATTAAGGGAAAATCACAAAAATCAGGATTACTGAAAAAGTTACATGTAGAATTTCTATGAAACTTACCCACAATATGCAACACATAGTAAGGTATCGAATAACATAAAAAGAAATTACCAGACAATTATAGTAGCTTTGAAATTATCACATGTATAAAATGAACAAATCGAAGGTGTCAGTTTGCTATAGGAGAAGTACCTTCAATATGGAATAGGATCGCCTCTAGAAGCAATACAGCACATACAGCGATGTATGATGCTTTCAGTTATGCGATCTGGCAGTTCCACAGGAAGCGAGAGCCATTGCTCTTGCAAAGTAGTAGCAAGCACGGCAAGGGTCTGAAGGGGCGGATTGAGAGCCGCTAGACGTCTCCCTAAAACATCCCAAACGTGCTCGATAGGATTCAAGTCCGGGGATCGAGCTGGCCACTCCATGCGCATAATTCATCCCTGTGGAAGATAATCATCTACGATGCGAGTCCTGTGTGGTCTTGCGTTGTCGTCCTGTAACAGGAAAACATCATCTATTGCTCCGGCATATGGGCGCACATAAGTATCAAGGACGTCATCTCTATAAACCTGAGCATTCACGGTTTCCCTTGGTAAGACATCGAGGTCTGTGCGTCCACCCAAAGAGATGCCACCCCAAACACAGACACTGGCTCTTCCGTATGCATCTCTTTCACGGATGCTTGACGGATAATAACGGGTTCCAGGTTCTCACCATATCAAATCACGCCTACTATCGCTTTGTAGACTAAACCTGGACTCATCCGTAAGGAGAACAGCCCTCCATCGATCAGGCGTCCAGTGGACATGTATCGTGCCCAATGCAAACCGTCCCTCCTATGGCGTGACGTGAGTGTCACGCAAAGGGCTGGTCGTCTCGCATACAGACCACCTTCGTGGAGCCTTCTACGCAAAGTTGACGTTGACACCAACCTTCCGGTGGCTGCAGCAAGGGAGCATCTAAGAAGAGTCAGAGTAGCGGTTCCATCCCTGCGTGCACATAATGTCAAATATCGGTCATCGGCGCTCGTCGTAGCAGGTGACCGTCCTTGGCTGAACCTCCTAGATGCCGAATCTATGGTCTGAAATTGCCTTCAAAGTCTATAAATCACAGAAGGACTGCCGTTTAGCCATACGGACACTTCTGTTTGACTTTGTCCTGCCTCTAGTCTCCCAATGGCTCTCCATCGTAGTTCTGCAGGCAACTGATGCCTGGAGGTCATTGTTACGCATTGGCTATCTCAGATTTCTGATGTCACTATCACAGTGAAGTATGTGGGCTTGCTCTCAAACATGGACTTTTATGCTCCTCGCAGATGACGTATTCTGATTGCACCGCCACAAATCTGCATATTGCAGGTTTACTCGGCTACCCTTACTTGGCAACATATTCAAATTTTACACAGTTTGGCTTATTGTTGAGGGAGTTATCGCTATTTTTGTGACTTTCCCTTAATTTATGATAACCAGCGTATAATAGTTTCTAGGAATTAAATTACATAACCAATATAATTTTAAGAAAGAGAAATAATGCATTATAATGTGTAAGGAAAGATTACATTAAAAATCTCTTTTGTGAAACTTCTAATCAGAAACAACTCAACTCACCCACG
Organism: Stegodyphus mimosarum; assembly: GCA_000611955.2. Lineage (NCBI taxonomy): Eukaryota > Metazoa > Arthropoda > Arachnida > Araneae > Eresidae > Stegodyphus > Stegodyphus mimosarum. Next base: position 37,401 of record KK113910.1, read on the forward strand.
AGCACCGCTGCCCAGCTGGCTGCAATGCTGAATTGAGATTCGATTACTTTAGGGAGAAACGTGGCCAGACCCGATACCAGCATTCCTGTTAAATGCAAACAGCATGAATCAGAAAAGCGGATCATATGCTTGAAATAAATATGACATGCAAAGCAATAATATACTGTTCTCCATAGAATATCACTATAGCAACATAAACACTCACCTAATATTTTCATGAATAAACACCCTGCTCTGAATATTTATGGACTTCTTCCTCATTATTACATAGCTAGATGAAGCAGAGCCCAAACAGATTCTGGTATTTTACTTTATTTAATTACAATTTATTAATTCTTATTTTGTCTATTTACATTTTATTTATTTTAGTTACTAATTACTTATTACTGAAATTTTTACTTATTTAGTCAATTTTTTATTTTTCATTTTCTTGATGGCCCTCCAATAAGGCTCCGATACTCATAATTCTAAAGTTAAGTTTTGATGATGGTGTTAAATTTCTAAAAATTATTATTTAAATAAAATATAAATGACTTGAAGAAAATACATCATGAATCACGTAGACTCGAAAAAACTTTTTGTAGTGTTGAGTTCGCGGAAAGCAGAATACTTTTAAATATTGAGAAGGTTATGGTATAAGACTGAAACATTTAGTAGAGCCAAAGAGCTTACTAATGTGCGTTTTAGAGAAAATATTGGTGAGCGTTGACTTTCTTGGTGTCCTGTTAATCATTTAAATATAAAGTATCGATGACTCTCTGTTCCTTCTTCCAATATAGTATAAATGCTAAAACAACATTATATGATTATTTACGGAAATGTTTGTAGTTAATTTTAAAAATTAAATCTTTTCTTGTATTGTGTTCTTTCCCCCCCTTTTTTTTCTCAGATTATGCGTAAGAAAGTTAGTTTATTACCACCTTAATCTTTACCCCATTTTAATTTAAGAATTATTTAGTCTTTTGAATGACATTTCGTCATATATATTCGTCATTATTATAATTTAGACTAAAAGAACTACTGTTATCCCATTGGGATCAACTACCTAAGAAATCAACCTTAATATAACACATTTTCTATCTATGAAAACTTCTTATAATACGCTAAAAATGAATGAATAAAATATAAAAATGAACAAAAAAATTAGGGTTAATTTAGAAAAATTCTAAATGAGGGGGAAAATTAATTAAGAGAGAAAATAAGATATTTATAATGTAAGGTATTTCTCCCGCCATCTTGGCATGCCTTTGTAGTGTAGTGACCAGCACGCTCCACGCGTATTCGAGAGGTCCGTGGTTCAAGTCCCGGTGAGGGCATTGCTCATATTCTTCGATTTTCCTGTTTCAAAAAATTCTTTAAAAAATTGATACTACAGTGGCGCCCGAACTAAAAACGATGGTGGATGATGATTCTCCGTCACCAGGATTTGGCGATTGGGTCACTTAATCCCCAGTCGCCCTTTAAAAGGGGAAGTATGTAAGGTATTTCTTCGGCGTTCTTGGCATGCCTTCGTAGTGCAGTGGTCGGCACGCTCGACGAGATTCGAGAGGTGCGTAGTTCGAATCCCGGAGAGGGCATTATACATTTTTTAGGTTTCCAACTTCAAAATACCTAATGTCTCTACAATAACAAGCAGTTATTTTAAACATGGAAGTTTAAGCAGGGAACAAATCTCTATTAAAAAAGAAATTAAACAGGTAAGATATTTCTAACAGGAAATAAATAATATTATCTATCTCTCTGTATGCTCTGCATCTCTGCGAATGTTTTACAGTTACACTTAAATGTCATAGCATCAAACACATCCAGAACTGCTTTTCTATCAGTTCTTTCAAGAACTATTACAACCGGTGTAGTGGTTAGCGTCGCTGACTGCCGTACCGAAGGGCTCGGATTCGAATCCCGAAGAAGGCATGGATGTTTGTAAATGTATAGTGTCGGTGCGGCATGGCGGAACTTTAAATATGCGGCGAGTCAAAAGTCCTCTCATGTGATTTGGTGGAACTGAGTCAAATCGCACTGTCACCTGTTATGTGCTCAAGACTATTGTCAACGACAGGCGTAATCTTGCGCTCTTTGACTCGAGAATTCTCGCGGGCTTGGACTGACTTTGTCAGACAAGTGAGCATAAGTAACAACAACAACAACTATTACAAGCAAGATGTAATTTTCCGCAGCATGTAAGAAGATGATATTAAAGCTAAGAGTTACTGTATGCAGATGCTTTGTTCCTAATCGAATTTCCTTCTTTGAATACTTTCTTTTCTTCCAATGGGCGAATGGTTAAGACCGCTGATGGTTATTTTTCATAGTTTTCTTATGTGTAATGGGAATACAAGTGAATTTCTCTTAGAAAATCCTTCACGAAGGCATCCCTCTCTTTAGGCAGATAGCCTTCGTGTGCCGCCCAAGCGGGACACTTGTTAACCCCTTAACTGCCGCGGACGTATATATACGCCTTGCTCAGCCGATGCGTTAGCTGGCCCGGGCGTATATATACGCCCGTCCGAAATGCTATCATTTGGTTTGCGCTGCTACCAGTAAAATTATTCGCAAAGCTTTGCAATGCAACAGCACAATGACCTTGACGAGTATGCGAAGGAGGATACTATTTCAGAGAAGGGGGAAGACATGGAGAGGGGGATGTTTCTGAAACGTTGCAAGTAATGACTGCCCAGTTGTTGGTCATATTTCTGTTTGAGTAAAACGCATTTTTTATTGCGTGTCTTCCGTTTTCGTTTACTGTTTGTAGTAGGTGCTTTTTCACGAATATGTACGACACTGAAATAGGTAATTACTTTTCGCCATCTTCAGGATCGGACACCTCAGAATATGATATTACGTTGGATTGTGACTATTTTTCGAAAGATGCTCAACGTTGGTTACGACTTGATATGAAAAACCTGCCTATGCCGCTTCCACGCTTTCCATTTAGGTATACTGATTTTACAAGGTACAACACTGAAACACTGAAACCCGACATTTACTGGTTTAAAAATAAATTGATCGAAACTCCATTTTTGGAGATGTTTTTTACTGTGTTTTTTATTATACAAATGTCATTTTTATTATACTTATATTGTTTTTATTATACTTTTACTCTAAACATTAAATTTTCTATTTTAATTTTTTCTTTTATTCTTTATTTCGGAAAAGTAAATAGGTTTTAGACAGCAAAACTTGCACTTATTTTCCTCCTAATAGATCGCATAACTGCGCGCGCTTGCGTAAAAAACGGTGGCACCGGTGAGTGAATCTTGCACGTTTTCTGCGGCAGTTAAGTGGTTAATAACTCTGGCTGCTTATCGAATGGCCGGGTTGGAATCCCGGAAAAGATAGGAATGTTTGTAAATGTATAGGTTTGTGCGGCATGGGGGCACTCTAAATATGCGGTGAGCCGAAAGTCCTATCGAGAGGCTGGTGA
>KK113910.1:50754-96043 GCA_000611955.2 Stegodyphus mimosarum
AAAAAAAAAGAGAGAGAGAGAGAGGAAAATGCAATTAATAAGCAGACGATATTTAGAAAAGTATAGATATATAGACTGGAAAATGAAATTATCTGAAATTAACCACACGCGCAGATGATATTTACAAAAGTAAAGATATTCGAAACCTGAAAAGGAAAATATATAATTTATTCCATCAATAAATGCCATAAGTTTGTTTATATCTTCATTATTTTACGAGTTATTAAACATCAAAATGGGTCCGGGACTTTACAAACACCCTGTATTTTTTAAAATTCAGATGCAATGGTCAGGAATCGCATTGCTGTGGAATCAATAATATGATACTCTACGATGAGGTCAACTTCACAAAAATAATAGTGTCATAAAAATAAAGAAACAGTTTCACAGAAATAATAGTGTATTCCAAGCCAAGGCGTTGGCAATAAGTAAAGCAAAAGAATACATTAAAGAACATTGCAAATTATAACTTCAAAATATGACAGTCTTTCCACACTCTATACAATTAAAGATCCGAAAACTACCTCATCTGTTATTGCAGCAAAACAGAAAGATTTACAGCTTAATGTTTCATTCAAAATAACTCTAGAATGGATAAAAGGTCATGCCGGGATATACGGCAATAACCAACTAGCAAAAGAGGCTGCTATGGGACAAGGTGCAGAATATAGAGATATCCCATGGCCAACCTGTCATCTAAAAAGGCATCTTATATCAATTTCCATATCAGAAGGGCAAGACGAATGGAACCACAGTGAAACGGGTAAGAGAACAAACGCATCAGCAGTTTGCGAACGTAAATTCAGGACTGCTGCAAACCCACAATTAGTGCGTTTTGTTTCAGGCTACGGACTTTTCTCCGAATATTTCGAAAGGTTTGCTATTTCAAACACAAGTACCTGTATTAGTGGCCGGCTGGAAACGCCTGAACATTACATTAATAACTGCCCACTTACTAAAGATTTTCATATTAAAATGCCAACAACAAATATTCAAGCTTTTAATAAGTTCTTAAAATACATCGTGCAAAAAATCACAAAAACAATGGACATCCTAACAAAATTGGGCACAGATTTATGTTAAGTAATATGATTTCTTATATCAAGTTATAATAAAGATGTAATAGTATAATAAATAAAGGAGTATAATAAATGCAATCTCTAACAGAGTAAAACAAGTAACATTAGTGTTCATAATTTGAAAAAGCGATTAATTTCTAGCAAAAATATAATACATATTACATTTAAAATGTACATGCATTCAAATTACAAAAAATAAACAGTACTGGCGCATTGGTAGCTAAATTGTCATAAAGATAGTATAAAACCAAGTTCACAAGAAAGCATACCCCTATCGATTCGATGTGATCAAAGCAAGATGGGATTGCGACATACAAAAGGAAAAGACGAAAACTTTGAAAAGAAAAATGTTTCTTCTGGAAGACATTAGCGCAATATATAAGGTATGAGATGAAGAATAAAACAGAAACCTTGAAACTGAGAAACTCATGAAAGAACTGCAGCAAAATAAAAGGAATTTTGCAAAAGGACTTGGACAACATTCTAGTTGAAATGTTGAAATGGTGCAAATAGCAAAACATAAACTTCCTGATAAAGAAACTTCCTGAAAAGAAGAAGTCCACTCATATGTAATAATATGTAGACTGCTTAATAATAAAGGGAAATCACAACAGAAAAACATTCATTAGAGAAAATTCTCCAAGCAAAATTTTTATGTAATAATTTATGTTAATGTGAAAACAATTATTGAATAGAATTTATATGTAAACCAGCCACAATATAGCCATGTAAAAATTCAAGGATTAATAATAAATACCAGACAAAGGCGGAAGTGGGCAGAACCGATTAACCGTAATGGTAGAGGGAATGGTGCCCACGTCCTCCGTTACTACTAATACTGTACGGTGAAAAGGTACAAGTTTTGTCGTTTCATTTATATACACTCACTTCCAAAAATTAAGCACGAAGATGTAAAATGCAAAAAAAAATCAACAAATACTGCTTTGATTGACACAAAATTCGGCAGGAAAGTAGCACATATATTTATGCATAAAACAAAATCAGTAATTATATGCAGAAATGAAAGCAATATTAAATTTTTGTAAGTTATCAGATAATGACATACTCGAGACTTGAACAGAATTATGTATAAAGTGAAAATAAACAGCATAAAATGAAAAAAAGGACATTAATAGGGTATGTGATCCCCCTTCATTTGTATACAAAGTTTACACCTTGCGAGAATGCTTTCAATGAGGTGGTCAACCTCCGCAGAATTAAGCAATCGCCATTCTTCTTGTAGAGCAGTTTCCAGCTCAATAAGAGTGGCTGGAGGTGGGAAACGTGAACATACAGCAAGGCCGAGAGCACGCCAAATTTTTCAATGGGATTAAGGTCGGGCGAATGTGCTGGCCACGCCATGCGCGCAATCACTTCACTCTCCAGGTAGTCATCGACGATGTCAGCTGTAGGGGGACGTGCGTTATCGTGCATTAAAACAAAAGTAGGGCCTACTGCTGCAGCCTGCAATCTCACAATGGGCTCTAGGACTTCATCTCGATACCGGACAGCTGTCAAAGAACTCCGTTTAAAAATGTGCAGGTCGGTGCGGTATCCTAATGAAATCCCTGCCTACGCCATAATGATTCCGACTCGGAATGCGTGATGTTCGGTGATGTTTTGGGATTGATTGCTTGTTCATTGTTCACGCCATATCCTTGCACTCTTGTCATTTGGCTCCAGAGCCAATCTTGACTCATCAGTAAATATGACATTGCCCCAGTCAGACACATTCCAATTGACATGTTCCCGGCACCACTGTCATCGTGCCCCTCTTGATTGGAGGGATAGAGGAACACAAACTCGAGGTACCCGGGCGTACAGTCCACTCATATGTAATCTTCGGCGTACAATAGCTGCAGATATCGCCTTACCTATGGACGCTGTAAGCATAGATGTAACACGTGTGGAGGTCGCTCTGCGATTTCGCTTGGCTACAATAGCAATATATCGATCTTCCGCGGGGGTTGTAACCCTCCGGTGACCGGCTACAGGCTTTCGGACAACTGTCTGCGTGGTTTGGAATTGTTTCCACAAACTTGAAATTACAGAATGATGAACGCCGAAGAAAAGAGCAACATCTGTGATCGACTGTCCTGCTTCAATGCGCCCCACAGCACGCCAACGCTCAGAATCTTCCATTCGTCTTCTAAAAGTCCTAGAAACACGTATGTGTTGAAAAAAAATTGTACGAAAATTTTAAACACCTTCTATCAGCACTTACAATCAACTTCTGTAACCCTTCATACAGCTGGCTTCTTATAAGACTGCCTTTTTTGCATATTTCTTGACATGAAAGTACGATTGGCTATTACCTAACATATTTGCATACTTCCATGTACCTCTGCAGCGAATTGCATCCTCTTCAATTCTGATTGGCTTTCGGAAATTAGAATTTTCCTCTCCGTGCTTAGCATTTGGAAGTGAGTGTAGGATTCCATTCACGCTTGGCGATAGGATCGATACTGGTCATCATTACTGTTGTCTGAGCTCTTAAGTTCAAGCACAGTGTGTCTGATCTAGACAAAAGTCGACGCCTGTGCCTATGTCTGGGATCATTACTTCTTTTCTTTTTTCTTTTGCCAAGAAGCTAAGGAATCTTTTGCGTTATGGACTGTCTTAAATAAAAGACAAACTTTTTATTTTTCACTTACGCTACAGGGCGAAATGCGCTCTGCTACATACAGAAATTTTCTTTAATAAATGTTATTGATTGAAAAAGGATTACAGATTTGGTAACTCTTTCTCTCCTGACTTTTATTTTACACTTACTCCGTTGGATCCACACCTATGTCCACGTAAATTTTCAGAAATTGGCCACCAATCAGATAGCCTACAGCGGGTCCAATCACGGCCATTGTGTAATAGATACCTGAAAAGTGAAAAGAAAATCTATAATGAAGGGGATGATATTTAATACAGAAAAGTTTATTCTGCCTATTAAACAGTATTTAAAATAAAGAAAGGTTAATTAACACATTTGAATGAAATTTAAGTGCTTGGATGTTTCCCCGCCTCGAAGCTAAATCTGTCGTTTAATTGTATTAGATCTATGCCTAGAACGGCTGACTCTTACCAAAATGATTTTTTGTCTAAGGTATATTTAAATTGAATACATGTCACACAATTTACGTAAAACATTTTGTAACATGCAGGAATTTCTAGGAACGAATATTCTGTCTTCAGGTTTCATTGACTTTCCGTTTCTCTTTCATAAATCGAAATATATATCTTTCTGTGGCACAAGGGCTTATTGAAAAGTTCTAAATCACTGAAATGATCAAGAAGCAACATTTGAAACTTTTGAGAGTTTCATTGTCTACCTGTATACTTTCGAAATATACCTTTGTGATGTACAAGGGATTATCGAAAACTTTTCAATTACTCATTTGTAAAGTACAGTATATCTTCACAGCGAGTGGAAGAATCTAACATGTTTTGCTGTGGCGGATGAGGAAGATGTCTGAAAAGTTGAAGAAATAATGTTGAAGAATTTTGAAGGTTTCATTGTTTGTCTGTATACTTTCGAAATATATCCTTCTAATGTATGCTGCGCAAAAAGAAAAAAAAAAAGAAAAAAAAGTTCAGTTTCCATCTATCGTTCTACTGGGTCGATTGACGAAATTCAACTTGCGTAACTTAGAATATATATTAGATTTATATATAGCGTTGTTCTAATACAGGTATTTTGACATAAAATCGGACTTTTTCTGAAATGAGATGGCAATTTTTTTTTTTTTCGATTCCACGACTCAAATTACGCCAAACTGCCAAGCTTTGTAAAAATCACACGAAGAGTTTTAAAAAATAGCTCTCAAAATTTTGAGCTTCTCAATGTTAATTGAATTTAATAAATATTTATTATTACTTTTTTTTATTTCTTCTTCTAGAATTCGGAATTTAGGCTTAATACAAATATAATTAACACATTTCCTATAATTTATTTTTAAAACTTATATTTTTAAATAATTTTTATAAATTTTTCGAAAAACATTTTGAATTATAATCTATAAAATGTTTACCATCCTGTTAAAGAAGATGTATTTCTAAGCATACCTGCAAAAAATTAGAATTTTTTATTCAAAATTTGCTAAGATATGCGGGAATTTATATATTAGCGCGTTATGAAATTTGGCATATTTGTTATAAGCGATAATAACACAAACATGGTTTACGCACTTTATTAAAATTGTTTCAAAGAATGAACGATAACTTTTTTTCCGCTCATGTTCAATGACAAAAAGGAAAAGAAAATAGGTTTCTATAAATTAAGAAGCTCGCCAAGCGAATTATACTTAGCGCAAACCGAAAACAAATTGCGCCAAGATAAATTTTTGAATTTCTCCGTAAATTTCACACCAAATTTTACAAAATTCGATATTCAGGCATAATTTGAGGCGTAGAAACGAAATATGAAAAATAAATGGCATGCCATTTCAGAAAAAGGCCGATTTTGTGTCAAAATACCTAGGTTAGGACAATGGTAAATGTAAATCTAATATATATAACTCGCAATTTAGAGACATGAAAAATGCAATTTCAATTTCGTCAATCGGCCCAGTAGAACGGGAGATATAGAACTGTCTTCCCTCCCCCTCGTAGTAGACAAGGACTTATTGCTCTGAAAGCTCAGAAACTGAGTTTGCTTTTCTTTTCCGCTATTTGATATGACAGAGTGAGAGTGTTTAAGTCTGCAGTTGGACAGCCGTGGCTTTCGGTATTTCCTCACAACGAGCGGAAAAAACTAACACGTTTTGCTATGGCAGATAAGGCACATATGTCTTTAAAGATTTGATTAAATTTTTTGTTAAATTAGGGGATAACATATTAGCCATACTTTAGTGTTTTAATGATAGAAACAATTCAATGCGGTAATATGAGAGAGATTAATAACGCATATTTCCACAGATTATCTACTGCGATTACTGTGGAGCCATGTGTGCTATGAGCAATAACTATTATGTAGATGCCTTGAAAACCATTTGCCTGGATCCTAATGAAGAAAAGACTGAATTTCCTTAAGCAACAATAGTTTTGTTTCAGGACGATACTCTGCTGCATGTTGCTGCTATGGTTGTTGCTTAGCAGCCCTGTCTGAAATAGAGCTGTCAGTATTAGAATAGTATGTTAACTGCCAGTATTAGTATAGCCAAGACTTAGTATCATGTCAGCTCAGAGATGCATCGAAAAGGAAACTGCACGAGAAGTGTTTCTCTTCAGATAAGAAAATGAAATACTTCATTCCCGCAGTATTAATGAAGATATCACAAAGAAGTCATGCTTTTGATTCCTTTATATCACATGAGAAAAATGAATTCAATGTGAAAACTTCAATTTGAAAAATAAAAAAATATAGAAATCAAAGTGTCATCTATTTTTGAAAAAGAGAATCAGATTCTAAGCTCAGTTTTTAAGCAGTTTGCATAGATAGAAATTCAACATGCACAACCATGTTCTTCTAACTTAGAGCCTTCCGTACTCACTGGAGTTCTCATTTAGAACAACGTAAAATAATAATGGAAATTTTCATAAATTATATATTCAAGAAAATAATTAAGAGCTTGTAGAGTCATTAAGTTTTTTTGTACAGAAGACATAAAATCGTGCAATGCCTCCGCCGGGATTCGAGCTCCGGATCTCCTGATTACGCGTCGGACGTGCTTCCATTTACACTACGAAGGAAGGTGGGAGAAAATACCTTATATACGCCCCCTTTTAAAAGACGATTAGAGATGAAGGGACCTAGTTACCAAATCCTGGTGATGACGAATTATCATACATTATCTTTTAGCTCGGGCGCCATTGTAGAGAAATCAGGTTTTTCTCGATGCCAAGAAACCGAATAAATTCGCATTGCCTTCGCCGGGATTCGAAATCTGCCCTTCCCGATTACACTTCGGATATGCATCCAGTTACACTATCAAGACACAAGAAAGGAGGAAGAAAATACCTTATAAGCTTAATAAACTCAAGGGAAGCTGCCGAGATAAATGCTAAAAACGTGTAATAAAATGCGACACAAATCTCAGGTGAATCTATTAATAAAAATTAATATGTTATTCTGTAAACAAATAAAGACCTACTTTAATTTAAAAATTCTTTTCTTAATTTATCAATTTTCGGAAAATATATTGCTCTAGGAAGCTATATTCTTATCAAGATTTTAAACCTGCGAAATGCAATATGTGATTATATAAGACTACTCTTATAAGATTATACAAGACTATAAATTCAAATACTTGCAAGAGAATATTTTTTATATCATTTTAAGAAAATTACAGTTAGAAATGATCCAAGGATAAATATAAAATGTAAGATAAATATTAAAGTAATATTAAAGATCATCATAATGTGCAATACCTCTACGGAAAAGATTTGTGATACAAAAAATGCAATATAGTCTATCTATGCAAGAGCAATTAGTCAATAATTAATTCAAAATATAAGAAGATTTTTAGGAGTTGAACCGGGCATAAATTTATTCGATAACAAGAAATACTTTACTTACACTGTATTGTGGAATAATATGAACACTATGATCACTCGCTCATACTTTGTAAACCTTTCTCCTCCACCTCTACGCTTGTTTATTCGTTTTTTTTTCTTTAATTAATATTATTTCTTTCAAAAAACGTTACTGTTATGAAAAATAGAAAAGTATATGAGGAAATTTCGTGAAAATAATCTCTTAGCTATGTTAAAGATATAATTATTTTTTAACTATTTTGTAATTTTGCTGTTGAATTGAATTTTAGGTACGTATATGCGAAGACCATGATATTTAATAAATAAGGTAACCACACAAAACGTTAATAACAATAAAAGTATCTGAAAGCTTTCAGATTTTTATATCACGCTTCAAGGGGCGTTTGCTTCATTTACACACACATGCCCGTTTCGAAAGCATTTGCGGTAACGCCCCTTTTGGCTAAAAATATTTAAAAACAGCATATCTTTAGAATATCCGATAGACAGTCTCGCACACTGCAGATAAAAATGTATTTTTTTTCTGTACAGTGTTGCCATTGCCCTCTTTCAAAGCGTTGAGTTTGTTAAAAAAAATTCCTTAAAGTTTTACAAAATATGAAACAGACAATAAAGCAAATTTCAAATTCCAATTTCGGGCTTACAGATGCCCATGTTAGGGTGGAGGACTACGTATTCAAAATTTGATGGCTGTAGGTACCGTTGTTTTTTCGCAGGGCCGGAAACATGGCTACATTGAATGAAGATGCTTCATTATTTAATTGCTTTAAGTGTAGTACAGGGCGATAATATTTGGTGGCATTAATTTAAAAAATGAAAGGGATCTTTATAGTGAACCGATGGAGAATGCCGTTTCGAGACTAATAGCCCTTCTGGGCTTAAAAGAAATAAATAAATAATAAAATCTGAAAGCTTTCAAATTTTATATTACGCCCAAATGGGGCTTTTTTTTTTTAACGTTTTGTGGGTTACCTTTATTTATTAAATATCATGTTGTTCGCACATAAAATTCTGTTTAACTGTAATACTTCAAAATAATTCTAAAATGAGCATATCTTTAGAATTTCCGATACAGTCTCAAGTGCTAGAGATCAAAGCGTCTTTTTTTTTTTTTTTTTTTTTTTTTTTTTTTTTTTTTTTTTTTTTTTTTCTTCTTTTTTTTTTTTAAAAAACATTGCTCGCTTTGAAATCGTCGAGTTTGTTAATCAAAAATTCGTTAAATTTTTAAATTTTTACAAAATATGAAATAAATAAGACAAGTTTCAAATTTGGGCTTCCAGATGCCCATATTCGGGTGGAAATGTACGTTATTCAAAATTGGATGGCTCCAGGTACCGTTGTTTTATCACAGTGCGAGACACATACATACATACATTTATGCTTAGTCTTCATTACTTAGTAATTATAATTACTTCAAATAGAGTATCAGGTGATAATACTGGCGACAACAGTTTGAAAAGTGAAACGGACATTCGGAGTGATTGGACGCAAAATCGCAAAACGAAAACAATAGTCCTTCAGGGACAAAGCCCCTTTGGACTAAAAAAAAATCGTCCAGATGGATTCAGGAACAGTCAAATAGTGGACTAAAAACCTGCGAGCTATCTTACTAAGGAAGCTGAACATTGATATGCTGAACTGAGAAAAGACTGAAAAAAAGTAGAAAAAAGTATGAACCTTTTCGGATATTTTTTTTTCTTTCTGTTTCTGAATTTTAAATTAAGTTTTTGATTTTGTTTAGTTAACTGATTAACCAAAAGAATGCAGGAGTTATCTGCTCAAGGGAATGAATGCTTCATGAAGATCTTTATAAGGGAACTGTCTAGTGTTTACTTCACATTGAGAAAAAATACGAAAATGCTCTTCAGGCCGCCTATTCGCCGGAATTTGAACCCGATTCAAACTGTTTAGTATTCAACAGTTTAAGGCCGGCAGAAGGCATTTTCCCTCCCAAAGCAATCCCTATAGGTCTAAAAATTTTCTATCCGGTGCATTCCTAAATTCTAATTCAGACATCGTATTTACTATCTTGACGGTATTTTCATTGCCCTTTTGGGCTGGTGAAGTGAACTATAGACAACCATTGAGCGCCTTAGGTTCAGTTCGGGGGCTTCAGAAAGCTTATCAGAAAGTTTCAGAAAGCTTCAACGTTGGCTCTGTTATGATGCCAACGTTGAAGCAATCTGAACTTTGAAAAGATTTCTTATTACAGTAGAAAGTGTAATAAGAAGCCCAATTCCGATTAATGCAAAACAGTGCAAAGTCACTGATGCTTCCGACGTGGTGTTCCCTGGGTAAGCTCAATCTATGTAGTTCATTACCAGAAAAAAAAAATCAGTATCAATGTTTAAGTTCCAACGATAAAATTTAATATCAGAAAACAACGTATATAATATTGCGAACGGCAGCAATTTTGAGAATAAATACAGAGGGTATTCACCCATTTTTAGAACGATCTCGAAGCCTCTTTATGAATATGTAAAATGTAAAGCGTGCAGAGTCATTAGGATTTTTTTGAAGAAGCAGGCATGAAAAATGAGTAGTGCCCTAGTCGGGACTCGAACGACGGACCTCTCGAATACTCGCCAACCGTTCTGGCCATTACACCACGAAGGCATGCAAGAAGACGGGAGAAATACCTTATATACTCCCCCTTTTAAAGGGCGACTGGGGATTAGGGGACCCAATCATCGAATCCTGATAGGGAAGAATTATCATTCACCACCTTTTTTAGTTCCGGCGCCACTGTTGAGTCATTAGGTATTTTTTTTTTCTTGAAAGCAGGAGATATGAAAAATTAGTAATGCCCTCTCTTTACTCGAATTACTCGGAATACGGACCGACTCGAATTACGGACCGTTCGAATACGCGCCAAGCGTGCTGACCACTACCCCACGAAGGCATGCTAGAAGGCGGGAGAAATACTTTATAAAAGCACTTTTTAAATGTTTTCAATCTGAAAGCATTTTTTTATGAACGACATGTCTGCATTGTGATTTCCATGATAGAAGGCTTTTCGTAAAATTTCGAAGAGTACTGATTTCTATTTCTCTTTCACTACTTTTGAGAGTCCATCAACCGTGGGGAGTTTGTGCTTACAGTGAGTTGTTCTTTTCCAAGAGACCAGAGGCAGAATAGTCCGCATATAAAACGCCAGAAGAGTTTGCAAGAATATGTTGAAAACTTATACGTGCAATACCTGCATCAGTCTTAATTGTTTCGAAGAATGCAGTGGTACTTTTCAAAGTAGGACTTGTTTCTTTGACTTGATGAAGTTTTACATTTTTAAAGTCATTGGAATAAGGAAATGGAATTTCTTCTGTAAATATTGGATACCAAACGTTCTCTTGACAGTCCATTGAATTGAGTTTTGCACTTTTTTTTTCATTCTTCTCATTATTAATTTCACGCTTTAACAGACTCCTTCGACAATCATAAACACCTTACTCAAACTTTCTTTGCATTGACGAAGCCAAGTTTGTACAAGTTTTTTGACTCTTCGTTTTCAACAATAAATTCAACTTTCTTGTTGCAGTCACTTAGGTAAGCCCATTCTTCATCGAGGGTCAAAATGTATATACATTTATCTCTTGCTAAACAATTTTAATACAAGGTTCTACTAATCGCTCTGCTTTGAATCATACGCCTCGGCAAAAGGTAGTGAACATTATGTTTTTTAGCTTTTTTAATTTGTAAATCTTAGTTTACTATTTTATTTATTTTTGGTGCAAATGCATTTAAAGACTTGGCAACTGATTTCTTAAGTCGTCGGATTTTCTTTTGTCACCAACCATAACTTTGCAAACATTAGAAACAGTACCTACCTTTTTCGGACATTTGTTTGGAATCTTCTCCTCATGTTGAAATAATGATTAAAGGTTTTTTCCTTTCCGATTAAAAATGATGCTTATTTTTCACATAAAAATTTGAGTATTATGCATTTCACAGTGTTTTTGAATTATGAAATGGGAATATTTTCCCTCCGAAAAGCGCTAAATCATATCCTTCAATTCACATCTTGTTTACATGTGACATCTGGAAAGAAGAATAAATTTAAAAGTAGCAAACGATATTTGGCATTTCAAATAATAAGCTGTTGTCAGAAATTTTTTTCCCGAAACATTCGCTTTTTTAAAATTATTTATCGAAATAGTTCTAAAAATGTGCAACCACTCTCTGTATGTCTTTTGAGAATTAATGTAATTAACGCTTCTCATTATTTAAATTATTTATAACAAACAATTTTTCATAATCTTTTTTTTAACAGGGAAAGATGGGGGGGGAGTGATGGAAACCGTGCAATATACGAGGGGGAGTCAAATGAAAACCATAAAAGTAGAAATAAAAATCCGCATATGGCGCCAGTAAGCTGTAAGTTGGCATGCTTGTTTGCGATAGTATGCCGGATGTCTCCTAGGTGGCAGCAGCCGGCAGATGCACAAACACCGGCGCAACAACAGTTCCAAAATGGCAGCCCCACTAGCCACATGCATCAGCGAGGAGCAGCGTTCTGTGATTCGGTTTTTGCGAAGTGAAGGTGGGAAACCGATTGACATTTTTAGGCGAATGAAGGTTCAGTATGGAGATGCGCGTTTATCACAGCCACAAATCTATGAATGGTGCCGGAAATTTGCAAATGATGTTACGTCCGTGGCCGATGCTCCACGCCCCGGCCAGGCTCGGCGGGTAGTGACTCCAGAGACCATTTCAACCGTTGAAGCCATCGTTTTGGAAAACCGCCGTGTAACAATAGACGAAATTGAAGCATCTGTACACATGAGTCATGGATCGGCACATCATATTGTGCATGATGTTCTCCAGTTTCATAAGGTGTCTGCAAGATGGGTGCCCCGACAACTGACGCCTGAACTGAAACAGCGACGTGTTGATGCGTGCGAAGACCTTTTGTGGCGTGCTGAACGTGACGGTAATGCTTTCCTGTCACGAATCGTCACTGGTGACGAAACATGGGTGCAGTACCATCAGCCTGAAACAAAGCGAGCGAGCAAGGAGTGGCGCCACTCCTCATCACCGAAACCTAAAAAGTTTCGGACACAGCCGTCTGCAGGGAAGGTTATGCTGGCCCTCTTTTGGGACGAAAAGGGCATCATCTTGGAACACTACACGCCACGAGGAACCTCTGTGACGAGTGCTACGTACTCGAACCTCCTAAAAAATCATCTCCGGCCTGCCATCAAAACGAAACGATGTGGATTGCTGTCAGCCGGTGTGCTGCTGCAACACGACAATGCACCGCCCCATACGGCGCGTGCAACGGTTGCGACCATCACAAACCTGAAATTTGAATCCCTCCCACATCCCCCTTACTCCCCAGACCTCGCACCGAGCGATTTCCATCTGTTTGGTCCACTCAAAGAAGCAATGGGCGGCAGGAAGTTCCACTCCGATGAAGAGGTACGCAACGCGGTGCACGAGTGGTTGCGCCGTCGCCCAAAAGACTTTTTTTCTGCAGGTATTCAGGCTCTTCTGAAGAGCTGGCGGACTTGCATTGAACAAGGAGGGGACTATGTTGAAAAGTGATTTACTTCTGTACCCTTGTGACCAATAAATAATATTTAAAAAAATAATTATGGTTTTTATTTGACTCCCCCTCGTATATAAGTGTGTGAGAAAAATAAAGAATATATAAAAGATTAAATTAGCAACGTAAATTTCCCTTCTGAATTCTAAGAATAGTAACCTCTCTATGCACTGCATCATTTCTAGATTAATACATATCATATGACTCTTGCATAATTCTGATGATGTATGAAACTAAAACTCAAGCAACCAATAATAATATTACAGAAGTATTAACTATCCAATGAGACAATATGAGGACCAAAATGCTTTTAAATTATCGTAAATAGTGTTAGTAAAGCTTTGTTACTTTAAATGACATTTCGAACGAGTTAACGAGGTTTTAAATAAACTGGAAGCCAAATTAAAGACAAATGTTTTTAATCGCGAATAATACTGTTCAAAGTACTTGCCTCTCTATTATCCTCGGTACCTTATCTTGTTACTGTTAATTTACTCGCGTTTCAGTGGTTTTATTTTACTTATTCAATGGTTAATTTTTGTTATACTTTTTAAAATTTACCTACTTTTCATTTGTTTCATTGTTTCTTGCATTTAATTTTAATTATTCATTATTTTTTAATTATTATGATTTTGTTTACATTTTTTTGTTTGCATATATTTTTTATTATGATTTTGTTTGTGTATTTCTGATAGCTTTCTAGAGAAGTCCGGCATTTCCAATTTCATAAATTAGTTATTACACGGCGAAGTTCGCGTCTTAGAAGCATGAATCTTCACAATTGCTATTTTATTTACGTATTGTAAATATATATGAGCTCATATTTTCATCTTGAAATATTTCCGATTGTGAATTTTCATTTTTATTAATGAACACAAATGTTTCGAACAGCAAGAATACCATAATATTAAAGCTGTCGTTTTCTATTTCTTCAGAAGCAAAGCTGTGTTGGAGATTTAAGGATCCAATTGCAAATATTTCTCCCCATTCCTCTCCACCTTTCTCAGCACGGGGGGAGAAAAAAACTCATTCCTTTTACCTAAACAGATTTTTCGGTGAATATAAATCTCATGTTTCGTTTTCGTGTTATCTTCGTTATTTTTCAACGCCTTTCTTATCTCCTTCGAAGTAAAATATATATGGCGTGTTATCTTTCCGACTAGCAGATAGATGGCGCCACGTCTGCTTGATGAGGCCATGTGGAAAGTGGGATGTTTTGTTTCAGTGGCACCACATGTCCCTGTTCGACACGTGCCAGTCTTTAGGCGTGTGATTTACGAGGGGATAAACACAAAGCTTCATATTAAGAATTTTATTTTTCTATTTTGCTCATCTTCCTTAACTATTTATGTAATTAAAATCATATGAAACTCTCGCATATTTTATTTTGGTCAACAAATGTAAGATAATTTCCAGCGAAATAAAATTTTTTTTTACTCACTTGCTATAGCATCAAAAATTAAGTGTAGAAAATCATTATTTTGATTTATTCGAAATGATATCATTTTATGAGAATATAAACGTAAATTGAATACAAAGAATTAAATTATAATAATTGGCTAAGTTGAAACTTCATTTGAATTATAATTATGAGACGAAAACCGAAATTTCGCTGTATGCCAGTGAGAGATCGTGAAGGACACTGGAGGGCTCGAGGATTCCAGGATTAGTGGAGCACTGTTACACACTTGGGTGCCTGGGCTCAAGGCCCTGTCCGAAATCGAATACACTTAAATTATCGAAGGGTATAACTTAAGAGGTAAAAGAATTTGTGGAAAAAAAATCAAGTTAAGCCACGGGCGCAATAATAATTATATTACAAAAGCATGCGGAAAGGTGGGAGAAAAATATTTTACACACTGCCCCTTTTAAAAGGCGAATGGGGATGGGGGAGCAATAGCCAAATCCTGGTGGTGACCAATTATCGCTCGGGCGTCATTAAAGCGTCATCGGGTTTCTTTTTTATGCTGGATTGTGCAAATATGTGCAGTGCTCTTGTTGGGACTCGAACGCTGGACATCTCGAATACGCGTCGAGTATACTTCCAATTACACCACGAAGGTATGCGGAAAGGCGGGAGAATATACATTATAATGTGAAAGGTCAAGCACAAAGCCCACCACATACACCATAAGCACCACAAATGCCCTGTGATTCAAGTCCATATAAGAGGCGAAGAACAATAAATCGGTTAAGAATTGAAGATAAAAATGATGATGAATATAAAACATATATAATAAATAAAAGAAATCTGAAAGCTTTCAGATTTTACATTACGCCCAAAGCGGCGTTTTTTTTAACTTTTTGTGTGTTACCTTTATTTATTAAATATCATATTCTTCGCACATAAACCATAAAACTCAGTTAAAGAACAATATCGCAAAATAATTTTAAAACGAGCATATTTTTAGAATTTTCGATACACAGTCTCGCGCGCTAGAGATATTTCCCCCCCCCAAACAGTGTTGCCATTGCTCGCGTTGAAATATTTGAGTTTCTAAATCAAAAATTCGTTAAATTTTTACAAAATATGAAATCGATAATAAAACAAATTTCAGATTCCAAATTTGGATTTCTAGATGCCCATATTCGGAGGAGGATTACGTTATTCACAATTATATGGCTCTAGGTACCGTAGTTTTATCACAGTGCGAGAAAAATATATACATTTATGCAGATTCTCCATTATTTAACTTCTTTAAATGTAAACATGGAAATAATATTTGGTGGCAACAGTTTGAAAAGTGATGCGGACATTTACAGTGAATCGAAGCAAAATGCTAGTGCTAATAATAAGCATTAAAATGAATTCCCAGAAAACAAGTATATCCAAAAATAGCAAAGGATAATAAAATTACACACATGCCTTGTCGAGGAGGGAAGCATATTTTGTAATATCCTTCAATTTTGTTCCTATAACAATCAATCAATTATCCCTATATCTCTCTCTCTATATATATATATTTAATCATATATTTAATCTTTCGTACCTTAAAAATTTTAACATTTCAGTGTTTTAAAAAGCACAAGTTACAAAGCACAAACAATGGCAAATGATCTTAAAAAGGTGAAAATAATATAATATTTGCATAATTTTCTTTTTTTTTTAAATGGAAAAATTGTCAGTTCATTGGTCAGAAAAAAAAAAAAAAAAACAGACGCTAATTAGCCCAAATTTTGGAACAGTTATTGCTTATTCCCACTGCTTAATTTTGTTCTTTATCAAAGAGTTGGACAAAATTAATATAATTTACACTGTTACAGTGTAACTATAACTCAAAACAACGTTTCTAAACGCCAAGTAATGTCGAAATTATAAATCGGAATTTTTTTAGAAAATAAAAGATTAAAAACGTTTAGACATTTCACAGCTCCCAACCTCGACGTTCATTCGATTTCAGACAGAATAAAATGTTAAAAATAAATAAAAAATCTTTTCAAGAAATTTAATAATAAGAGTAAATAAAGCTAAGTAAACACTTTTCTGAGTCTTTAAAAACTAGAAGATTTTGTAAACGGGAACGAGCTTAAAAATTTATTTCTTGGTTATTTTATGTGAGGTAAAATTGTAAACAACTGAATAAATAAATAAATAAAAATCTAAAAGGTTTCAGATTTTAAATTACGTCCAAAGGGGCGTTTTTTTAATGTTTTGTGTGCTACCTTTATTTATTAAATATCATGTTCTTCGCACTTAAACCATAAAATTCAGTTCAACATTTATCGCAAAGTAATTTAAAATGAGTGTATCTTTAGATTTTCCGATACACAATTTCGAGAGCTGGAGATAAAAAGGTCTTTTTTCTTTTTTTTTCCGTAGAGTGTTGCCATTGCTCGCTTTTAAATCGTTTGAGTTTGTTCATCAAAAATTCGTTAAAATTTTACAAAATACGAAATAGAAAATAAAACAAATTCCAAATTCGGGCTCCCAGATGCGCATATTCAGGTGGAAACATACGTTATTCAAAATTTTACGGCTCTAGGTACCGTCGTTTTATCACATTTGGAGAAATATACATACATTTATGCAGATTCTTCATTATTTAATTTCTTTAAATAGAATACAAGGCGATAACTTTTGGTGGCAACAATTTGAAAAGTGATACAGTCGTTTATAGTGATTCAACGCAAAATCGCAAAACGAAAACAATAGTCCTTCAGGGACAGAGCCCCTTTGGACTAATAATAATCATAATAATAATTACAAAAAATCTACAAACAATCCAATTTACATACAATAGAAATGCAAAAAACGTATAAAGTAAAAAAATAATTAAAGCTTAGGTCATCTTTATTATTAAATAAAGAAGAACCTGTATGTATATACGTATTGTTGCGAAAAATTCGGCGGTTGCGCCTGTATGTAAGCTTTCCGGCATAGCACTAGGGTTGCCATAAAATAGTGTATGGTAGGGTTGCCAGATTGGCGACTTTATCGCCCATTTGGCGACCAAATCGGCGATATCCCATGGTCCAATTGGGAAGCTTCTAGAATAATTTCCTGTCGAGATATTTCTCGAAACGTGTGGAACTTTAAGAAAAGCTATATAAACCCTTGCGTTTCTGAGAGCAGTAAGTTGCGAGTTTGTGAAGTATTGTGAAGTTGTTGTTGAGCAGTGTGATTAAGAAATTGTGAAGTAGTGTGAGCGTTGTGCTTACTGTGAGTGCTCAGCTACGCGAGAGTTCTGTGAACGGAAAGCAATCGAGATAGTGCTTTGCCGTGAAGCTATCTTTACAGTATAGCTTGACAGTGGATTGGTGATTGTTCCACGGTGTTTTATTATAAGTTTAGTGTTGCCGTGAAGCTACCTTTACAGTTACAGCCTGAAGCTGTGTTGCTGATTGTTTCAGCGTATTTATTGTAGATTTTCGACGCTTTTAAAGGTAATTTTGGAACTGTGCTGTAAATAGTGATTCTTGTAAATAAATTGTGCTTTTTATTGTTCTGCATCGTTTTTCATCGGATACTCTCAAATCTACGAACCCGTATAACGCAACAGTATGTATGTTCCTATCATTGCAAAGAACAGCAGTATCTACAGATACCAAATTTTGAACACACGTAGTCCGAATTTAAGGAACTTGTGATTAAAAACTCAGCGATATAAAAGCTTTGTGTTTCGCATGACAAAGCGTAAGTTATTTGTATTTCAGATTTTTAATCAGAAAACTCAGCGACATAAAAGAATTCAATTATCTATTTCTGCCTACTGTCCTAAGGAACTCTTTCTAAATATGCTTTTGGCTATTTTAGATACGTGACAATGAGCATTCTTTTAACAAACATAATTTTCAGAGAAAAGTTTATCGCATCGGGATAGTGCTTAGGGCACACGCATCCTGGGGTCGTACCATTCTACTCCGATTTATAAAAAAGAAGTTTATGCCTCTTCGTAAATCGCAATATATCTCTCTTTAGAATTTAATCAATAAACTCAGAGATTTAAAAGGTATGTATTGCGACAACCCAAATTAAAATACTTTTATCTCCCACGCGTCAGTAGGCAATCATATTATAATACTTAAGCAGAAGAAAACAGGGAATTTTTCTTTTAAATTTATTCTCTTATTACTTAACGAACTAAACTGTTTAAAAGCAATAAATACAGATTCCTTTCAATTATTATTTATTATTTACTAGCTGGATCCATCAAACTACATTAGATGGAGTCATTAAAATCGTTATGTAGTCTTTCTTTTACTTCTTTGTGCGAAGTAAAGGAAAGGAAAAATTTCGGGTATCCTATTTGAACGAAAATATCCATTTTGACCCTCCCCAAATTCATTTTGACTATTTTTTTAAGTGAGCTTTGTCTGCGCGGACAGAATAAAGAATTTTTTTTTAACAAAACGAACTGTTAAATGGATTTAAAGTGGATTCAAAGTGGAGTTTCTCGTGACGGCTGTACGGTCATACGCACTAACTTGTGATATACACACATGTAGTGAATTTCAAAATTTATTCAGAATGACCTAGTAAAATCCTGCGCATTTGCTGCAAAGATATTAGTTCATTCAATACAGCAATAGAGAAAATAAAGGAAATTATCTCCTAGGAAATTCGAAGTAAAATTTAGATTGCAAAAGCGTGCTATTGTGATAGTAATTGCCAATTAAAAGAGCCTATTTGAAAGCTAATACGTACTATTGTGGGAACATAGTTGAAATATAGAAACTGCAGTGCAAATTAAAAGTTAAACATAAGAATAAAACAGAAGAATCCTTGCCGGTTCCATGGAAAGATCCCGACTTTTCAAAAAGAATTGGAATCTCTCCATACAACCATTAACAATTTATGAAAAGCGTGTTTCGTCATCTCGCGAATCCGAAAAAAATCCCCCTTAAGTTAATAACTGAGCATATCCGAAACTCAACTAATTATTGAAGATATCGGAACACATCTAATTATTCCGGTCCGCGAGATAATTCGCGTCGAAGTGAGTTCGGGGCATCGCGGTGATCACGAAATTGCGAAGTTAATGGGAGATGGCTCTACCTTGAAACACTGCACGCGTTGAAAACTTGTAATTCCAAAAAAATTTTATCCCCCACTTCTCGCTTGTATTGTCATAGGTCCTTTACAATGCTCTTGCAAAAGTTTTACGTCAGCAATTTACTTCCTACGCGTATCGTTCCAACGCCCTTTATGGTTTTCCAATAAGCTGATTTATTTACGCCGTAAAAAAGTGGTTGTTGCCATTCGAAAATGTCAAAACTTTTCATTGCAATATAGCCGTGAGAGCTCTATTCTTTTAAATGATCACAATCTGGAGCGCATAACTTTAAATAACAGTATTTAAATTTCGTTTCGATTGATTGAGCGGGTAGGTCGCTTGAGGTTCATATATCGGGGATGAGTCTTTATGACCATCCTATACATATAACTTTGCTAGTAAAGAATTAACTGGAAAGGTTTGGATAATTCATAAGTAGCTTTAGCAACCAAACATAGAACTAAATACATATAACATTGTTAAGTAAAAGAATGCCTTACAGTGCATTTATATTGTCTACATAAATATATCTATATTTAATATAATGACATTTTTAAGCTCTTTTTCGACCTCTAACTGCAGAAGAACAACTTTTTGTGTTCACGTGTTAATCAGGCTAGGTTTCATGAAAATTTTTTCATTTTTGTACGTGTCTTTCTTTTTTTTTTTTTTTTTTAATAATATTCTTTTTATGATATTTTAAGCAAAGTAAAACTTGAAGTTTATATTTGAGTTATATGTTTTTTATTTAAATTGCATAAAGAAAATTGTGATTCGTAATTTTTTTTTATTACAATTACCGGCAGGCTTAGTTGAAACATTTTCAGCGCCTTAGGCGATGAGTGGCGCCCCACCTGAATTATATGTATTATTAATTCAAAGCGAAACATAACCTTATTTAATTATCACTTGCAGAAAAACGTAACTAGCACCCTCCGAAAATCAAGACGTCTGCTATGTTGCCTGCTGGTTGTAGATTAGCCTGCTTAATAATTATTTCGAAATTACTAAAATTCCACCGATAAAATAGAATAAACGTATAGCAAATATGAATGTTGAAGTCAGGATAGAGCTTTTGGCACAGAACCAGCTTTCTCCCAGCTCCAGGATTTATTTGAACCCGTTTTAGCCTTTACTAGCTGTGTTAAAGGTTGTGTGAGTCAATTGCCAAAACTTACAGGCGGACTTTGCCTTATAAACTTCATAATTAAGCTATTTAACTGTTGTATAGTATTTAAACCGCAAGAAATGGTGACTTTCTATTATTAGAAGAGTTGTGTCAAGTTAAAAAGTTGCAATCCTAATAAAAAAGTTTGTTTAGAAGCTTTTCCCGAGTTGCTGTTACTTTACTGGAAGGATTTAGATTGGGACGGTAAGTCTCCTGGCTGTCTTGACGGAGCCAGAATTTAACTTTTAAGTATTAGGTACGTGCTTCTACGTAACAATACAATTATCTGAAATATTGCTTAGTTAAAATAACAGCATATAATAAAACACAAAGAGAATTTTCTGTTAAAGTTCTTCGTATTCACACATGAAGTTTTACAAATCTATCATAAATATTACAAAACTTATAAAGAACATAATATCTCGTGATTGACGAACTTGAACGGTAACTTCTAATGGAAAGGAGTTTTGGTATAGCGTTATGGGTTGGTACAATATTATATTCTTTAAAACTGTATTTCAACCTTCTGGTTTAAGCACAATGAAAAAAAATCATATTTTATTAGCCCAAAGGGTGTTAACCCAGAAACACTATTAATTTCGTTTTGGCATTTTGCGTTGAATCACTATAAATGTCGGTTCACTTTTCAAATTGTTGCCACCAAATATTACAGCCCTGTATTATATTTAAAGAAATTAAATAATGAAGAATATGCATAAATATATGTATGTTTCTCGCACTGTGATAAAACGACGGTACCTAGAGACATGGTGGGCATCTGAAAACCGAAATTTGAAATTTGGAATTTATTTTATGATCGATTTCATATTTTGTAAGACTTTAACGAATTTTTGATTAACAAACTCAACGATTTCAAAGCGAACAATGGCAATACCGTACGCGAAAAAAAATTAAAGAGCATTTTTATCTCCAGCGCGAGAGATTGTGTACTGGAAATTCTAAAAGATATGTTCATTTATCGGAAATTCTAAAAGATATGTTCATTTATCGGAAATTCTGAAGTTATGCTCATTTTAAAATTATTTTGCGATATTGCTATTGAACTGAATTTTATGGTTTACGTGCGAAAAACACGATATCTAATAAATAAAGGTAACCCACAAAACATTAAAAAAACGCTCCTTTGGATGGAATATAAAATCTGAAAGCTATATATATATATATTTACAGTATGACCCATTTGTAATCAAAAGGTTCTCATGTGGCTAGTCAGAACCTTGAAAATTATAATATGCGAGTCTCTATCTTTCTTTATTAACATCACTTTATTTTACCTCTTTGTTAGATTACTGCTTTGTGATTTGAGCTGAAAGATAGATGTGGCCGTAAGAGAAAAAAGTTCGTAGAGACAATGAACTTCAAACTCAACCCAAGGAGTTAGTTAATACGTTTAAGCCGTTGAAACTCAACGTAAAACGATACGGGCAAATATGAAACACATCTGCGTTTTGGACACAATTAAAAATGACACTAGCAAAAGTGTAAATGCATTTCAAGGTTCCCGTTCCTTAAAAGCTCACAAGAAGGAAACTTAAGAAGCTGTATAATAAGTTCTGGTAATTTTTTTCTGAAAAAATCACATGCCTGGAGATAGAAGGCTAAGAAACTGCGCAATAAATTTTAGCAAAATTTTCAGAG
This sequence comes from Stegodyphus mimosarum, assembly GCA_000611955.2. Classification (NCBI taxonomy): domain Eukaryota; kingdom Metazoa; phylum Arthropoda; class Arachnida; order Araneae; family Eresidae; genus Stegodyphus; species Stegodyphus mimosarum. The sequence continues at coordinate 73,183 of KK113910.1, forward strand.
GCTACTTTCCTTAGAAAGAAGATATTTATGTACTAACTCAGCGGTAGTTAAACTTTTTATAATTAGGCAGTAAACTTGTAGGCAGTAAAATCTTTAAGCCCTCTACCCTTTCGCAGTAATTTAATATAGCACAATTGCATTGAAGTTCTTTAGTAAAAATACATACTTAAATTTATGCATTTATTTTATAATTACAATATTAAACTTTTAATAGATAGAAAATACATTAACAAACAACAAAACCGTATAAATATACGGAAACAGGAGAGCATTGCGCGAAGGGTGTTATTATTAAATGGTCAAGTAGAGAACTAAACTTAATACGGTGTGTGTATATATCAACACATCCATGCATGTTTCCATCTTCTTTGATCATTATCGGACAAAAGCCTCCACCGTCCACCGTTAAAGCTTAAATCGCCCACTAGTGGGAAATAGGGATCAGGTTGACTCTCCCTGAACTAACTGATCTTCCACTCTTGATCTGGTGGGGATTGTTCGAAGTATGGCAATAATTGTCTATCGCATGTGAGCTTCCCATGTTAAAAGATACATGAAACGTCGTAAGATCTGTCTTTGTTATTCCATATACGCTAACAATAGATCTTGCAACGAACCTGGCGAATTCTCGCACAGGCATAAATGAATTACCAGCACAGAAGAAGAGTCAAAAGTAACCCTTTATGAATTCAAAGTTTAACAGAAAGGCCCGATCTTCGTGCGTTACAAAAACACCGTCAACTTACGGTGACATTTAATTGTGGAACATAATTTGAGTCGGATCTAAAATAGAATAGTGCTGTATCAGCATGTTAATTTACACTTAACAGGTTGACTCAAAAAACAGAACAGGCGTGATGATAATCAGAAATGGCCAAGAGGCTTACTAGCGTTACAGGAGATAGGAACGAAACGTGCGCTTGCTAGCGAAAACACGCTCTCAAAAAACTCGGAGATTCACCCGTTTAAATATTCACTTCACTTAACAGTAAAATTTACATCCTGGCGAGAAAATACTAGGGGAAGTTGAGAGGTTCAGGAAAGGTATCAAACTTAAAATAAATTCGCTATGCAAAATAAGGGAAACCCTACATCGTTCGCTATAACTATCTATGATTTTTCGACATTTATCATAAAATACTATTAAATTTAAACAGTTTGAAAATTTTATACCACAAATATCTTAATGTAAATGTAACGTGTGAAAGACAGACATGCCGTTTCAGTTCACTTTAAAATACCGAATTTATGAAATGCAATCCTTACGAAAAAAGAACGTACAAATTTTAATTCCATACATGAGATGTAGTACGTGTTTACACATGAGAACCTAAGTCATTAACTAAACTGTATACCGTGGGGTCTCGTCCGATAAGAAATTGTCAGTCACAAACTAGTAGACTCATAAGAACGATAAAACTCTCGGCAAAGACATGCCTGAAAACAAACTTCTCTTTTGCGTATTTTCCTCTATAATGCAAAAATAGTAACGAGTATTGAAACTGAGGTTTCTGGATTTGGTTTTTGGGTGTTTCTGGTACTGCATGCGCGTTGCGTGGTTAGTTTCCTGCCAGTTCTAACAGTTGTAATTATTCGGTTTTGCAGTTTCTCGTTGCAGACACTTTATTATGACGCTCCGGTAGAGTTAGTGAACCAGTCTCTAGTAGTATTTATTTATGTATCCTTGGCTACTATTCAATGCTTGATTTAAATTGAACTGCCCGATTGATTTATTTGCTTCACCGCCAATTGCGATTATATTGTTGCGTTTCTACGGGTTCGTGGATTTGGAGTGATTGATGACAACACTCGATGAAGAATCAAAGTAGAATTTATTAGCCAGTATTATTCAGGACAGCTTCAAAAACACGTTTACAGTCGTCGAAAAACTATGACAAACACGCTAAAACAATTAACAACACAGCCTTCTGGATATCAGGCTATAACAGTGAAGACAGTTTCACGGCAAAGCACTAAAGTACAGCTCCCGACTCGGTTCGGTTGTTCTCGGAACTCAACGTACTCTCGAGACTCTCCAGGCTACACTCGCGATGCACTCGGCGATACACTCGATAGCCTCAACGATGCACTAACTCGCGATACAGTGCTACTCCGCGTACAGGGAGGGTTTATACAGATTTTGGCCTGCCTTCAGAACATTCTGGGCCAAACCGGCCAGAATTCATTCTAGAATGTTCTCCAGCCGTCTATAGCATATCGCCAGTTTTATCGCCAAATGCGCGATTCTGCGTCAAATCTGGCAACCCTGCCTCTCCTTGCCACTTTCTGGCAACCCTAAACCCAATTTGCGGGGAAGATATCTTATCACAGCTGGGCATTTCGTAACATTATTGTAGCAGAAGAGGGGGGCTTTTATGTTCTAAATTCCTATTTAAATTAAAGGTTATTGTATTTAAATTTAAGGTTCTGTTTAAATTAAATTCTATTTAAAAAGGTTATTTTGACCTTCTCATGACTTAGTCACTGATCTCAGACATACCGATAATTCGCTTCACGTCTGTTAGGGATACTGGACTAAAACAGCATTACCAGACCAAGTGAAACTCTAGATATTTATTAATTACTAGCCGCTATGCGGCCAGCCTTCGTCTGGTTTTCAAACGTACCGGAAAAATGCCTAAAAGACACACCTGGCACCTATGGCCGCGTAAGTTCTTCCAACTTTTTTCTCTTTGTTAAGATTCCAACCCTCCTTTGTATACGGCCCTGATGTAGCTCCAGAAAAACATATACATCATGAATTTTTAGCAAATTAATTGCATGAGATGTGCATTAAACATTTGTTAAAGCATAATTTATATCCCCGTTCTTAAGCACCACCATGACAACATAAAAAATTATATAAAAATTCTACAATAAAATTAAAAATTTTTAAACATTTTCTTACTCGATAGTTTGAATGATTCTCAATAAAAATGTATTATATATATAAAAAATGACAATGAAATATGCAGTATCCCTTAATACAAATATTACTGATCCTAATAAATAAATTAACCAACTTCCCTTTGCAAAATCTTAAGAACTCAAATGGTATAAACAGATTAAGAACTTAAACAGATTCAAAAATATCATGCAAAACTTTTTTATAATTAAAATTATATATAATTAAAACATAATGTAAAATATTACAATGAAATAAGCAATATCCCTTGGTACAAATGTTAATTATCCTAATAAAGTAATTAAACAATTTACCGTTGCAAAAAGAAACAACTTTTCAATTTCTTAAACTTTTCAGGCTCTTAAAAACAGTAACATAAGAAATACGATGAAAAATTGTTGCCAAACCGAAATTTTTAAAAGAATGAAACTATTCAAAATGATGCAATTTCATCAAAAATCTATCAACAACAATACGAAAGGAAAATTGTTGCCAAAACTACATTTTGAAATATCTGAGATGTGAGAAGTGTATTCGGAAGCTTCATTTAAAAAATTTTTAAAAAATACAAAATATTATTATTTTTCCAAAATTCTTTTTTTAAAAGGAGTCGAAAGGATTAAAGTTCAACGCGTCCAAAAATCAAAGGAAAATAAACAGCACATTTTTTAAAATAAGTTTTTTTTAAAAAAATTCCGCTGAAAAGGTGTTAAGCTCACCTTCTTAAATAAATTCGTATTTAATCGATTTGATTGAAATACGAAATTTATTTTAAGTTCGTAAAATAGCTAAGTATCTACGCTTGACGACGATGTAAAAATGAAATGTATAGAGTGAAATCTCGCTTTCCTGTAGCCCATTATGTCTCAAAATGACGCGATTTGGTCACAAAACAAAATAAAAAAAATTCTAATTCGAATTTCGAAAAAATCGCTTCGAGGTTCTCTGGCTCTTGTGTAGATACACCTATGTACCAAATTTCGTGGCCCTGGATCTATTAGCTTACTCGCAACACGAACGAAAGGCACACACGGGGTTACATAGTGTGTGTGGGGGGGGAGTTAGGACTGGGCCTTGGTTTTACCCGAAATGTAGGAAAGCAAAAAATTTTTAGATTTATAAAAATAATTTTTAAAAGAAATAATCGAAAAATATTAAGGATCTCAGATCTTTCCGTGAGTGAAACTAATATTTAAAACGGGAGAGAGGTGTTCAAACTCTGCGACGATTTTGACAATGAACTAAAAGATCGTTTCCTAAAATAAAAAAAAAATATGTCGAATTCTTCCGAAATTCTGCATAAAGGTGAGTTATAATAAAACCTTTCAGAATAAATATTCGTTCCAAAACGACGGTCTTTCTTCTGAAACGACGACTTCTTTGGTCTTAATTGCGCCTTTGCAGTTTTTAATTCTTTCATTTACGAAAATCAAATAAACTACATTTTCCTTATTTTTATTCCGAATTCGATATTGATAACCTTTATAAAGGACTAAAGGTTTTTTCCTTTTAGTTTCAACAATGTCTAAAACATTCCTATTGATTAACGTGAAATGTGAAAGTAACAGCTAATACTGCAACAGAATTACAAATAGAATGAAACTAAAGATTTCGAGAGAAGCCTGACGAAGACTAATTTATTCACAAAGAAACTGCCCAGCCTCTTCTTAATGACTTATCGTGGCATCTCCCGAGAAGCTGTGGGAGGGGGACTGTGCTCTTCGATTTCGCGGGAACAGGAAGAATTTTGAAAAACGCGGAAAAAGAAATCGCGGAAACAGAACTAATTCAAACAGGAGAGAATGGAGCAATAAAAGTCGAGAAAAACTGCTTTATATAGAACATTTCCTTTCTCATTTAAGCTGCTGTAACAAAAGGAAAAGAATTTATATATATATATTTTTTTTTGCATTAAAACTTCAACAATGGAGATATAACCGAGGATATATTGTCAGCGGGAAAGGTGTCATTAAAACGACTGGAATACTTGTAAGACTGACAAGTTCTGCTTAACCATCGAAAGAGAAACTCTATTCGAAGTATTCTATTCGAAGCACTCTATTCGAAGCACTCTATTCGAAGCATTATTTTTAAACTAATTATAGTTTTGTTTGATAAATTCCAGGTCAAGTAGTAAGATCTGAAAGAAATATTTGACAACAGAAGAGGAGACAAATGGTTCCAGATTTCATTTCTCTTTTGGCCTGTTGTCAGAGATCTATTTCAGGAACAGCCCCCTTCATTCTTCCATCCCTCAAGTAGGTAGGACATGAGAAAAATCTTCAGTGAAGTAGTACTTTATTTCTAAATAGAGGTCGTAAACCCAAGACATGCATGCTTTTAAGTGATTCTCCTTAGAATACGTATTCAGTAACAAGTATTAACAATTCGTTAATTATTAATTCGTTAATTATTGTTAATACGATTCGTTAATCGTATTAACAATTCATTAATTTGTATTAAGTACTGCCAAAAGAAAAAAAAATGAAATTTTATGCTTTTTGTAAGCATTAATCTGTTGACTGAAAATGATGTCTGGATTATAATTGTCTAAATCAATAGCACAAATGTCAAAGGGCTCATTGCACCTAAATTGTGTGATGGTGAATCAGTAAGTTATTTTCTCAAGTAGGGCCTAATAACTACCTAAGCTTATAAGGCTCGAATCTATTGCTTCAGGTTTAAGGGGCCCCAGAATCGCACTCTGTAACTTCTCACAATCTTTTTTTTGTTCTCAAGAAAACATGGAAAGTGAACATTGGCGTCCCTGAAAGGACCTTGTGCTTAGGGCCATAAACTGTCTTACTCAAGTCCTGAATCCAAGCAATTACCAGCTAAATTGGTACTGTACCATTTTATGTTTGATACTGTACCGAACTATGGTTAACGTTTTGATACGTTGTAAAGTTCTACTGTCTTTCTGTTGTGTAGAATCTGCAGAAATCAGTGATTGCACCGAAGAAGGGTTAAAATTGCCCTTTATTAAACTCTTTAAATAATTTACAATGCGTCAACTTGACGCTAACATACTATGCCTCAACTTGGGCGGTAACTGAAACAGTAGAATCAAACTTAAGAATTCAAGATGTTCACAAATAGTAGAATTACACAACAGAGCTCATACAATCCTGCATCCTACAGCGCATAGATGAGTCTAGTGGCAGCAAGATAAAAGCGTTTAAGCCACGTCTAACCAGTAATAACTGCTAAGCGGAAGTTTGCGTATAAGCGCGCACGGAAATTTCCCGGACACACACTCTCTCTCTCTCTCTATTGGAACGTCGATATTTAACTTATTCTCCCACTGGTAGAATTTGCATTTCTTATTCGCGCTACCAAATTTAAATATTCTGGCACTGACAATTAGGAAAATGAAGGCTTATAGGAAAGTAACTTAAATTTAACTGGTTATTTAAAATACATATAAATCCCCACAACGTTTTTGATTTGATATATATAATTAATACGCATTTAATGATATGCATAATGAATACACGACGTATGTAACTAATACACAGTGGTTATAGAAGTACTGTCAACTGAAATCGGACTAATGTTTTTGTATTACTCTGTATAATTGTTACAGCTAGCGAGCTTAATAAGCTAGCGCAGGGTTTCTTAAACTTTTTGGTTTGGAGACCCAATAATATTTACGAAAATTGTGCGGGACCCCATAAGCATTGCGCAAATCCGACACACGCGTGAGTGAAACTGTCAGTTTCTTCCCTTGTACTGTAATTATATTATTGCAGTTTTAGGTCATTGACTTTTATTTTTAAAGCAAGATGTACGTTTCTATTATAAAAAGATGCGTCGAAACGTTTTCGTTTTCTCTCTATCTATATTGTCTTATCTTTATCTAATTTCAGATACATTATGTAAAAATATTTGGTAATTGTAAAATTGTTATAATACGTTAAAGAAATATCAAAATTGCTAAAATTTCTGATGACCCTCTACCGCAGGTCCCACAACCACACTTGGGGTCGCGACCCACAGTTTACAAAACTCTGAACTAGCGAAAACAGTGGTCTCCTCGAAAGTCTAACTTTTGATTCCTAGTGGAAAAGTAGAAATTTCACATTTGGACATTTTCCAACAGTTGCCTAACTAACTAACAAAAGTTGTTTCATTTTTTTCGAGATTAATTCCCATGACATCGTATGAATATAGACACTAGAACTCAGATACTAGATTACTGGTACGTTAATAATTCGAAATTTTCAGACTTCCCTGAATGAATTCCAATCAATGCCCTGGCCGCCTAACTTGCCGGATCTTAATCCGATAGAGTACATTTGGGATATCATAAAGCGGCAGCTCAGAGCTCAGACACCACAATGTCGGAATATTTCGACTTTGAGTGGCCTTAGACATTTGGTGCAACCTGTCTCCAGTCATCCACCAAGAACTTCAGACTTCATGCCAAGGCGAATTGCAGCTGTTTGCAGGCCAAAGGTCGTGTAACGCGTTATTGAGTTGGTTTTCACGATGTTTTGGCTCTTCAGTATATATGGATCAAGATTTGCCGTTAAGTTATTCATTTTCTGCACCTTGAAAATGAATCTACTTCAGAAATCATTGCGGGTTTAGTTAATAAGGTATAAAATTCATAGCTGAAATTTGTAATAATAGATGGTAACTCATCAACTATTGGTGCAGGCCTAAAACTTTTTAATTCTGCTTTGAACACAGAGAATTCGTTGAGAGAAAATCCGTTAACAATAACGTCTATCAACAAACAGTAATTTTAAAACTTTTATGATATTTCTTTATCATACACAGAAAAAAAATATTTACAGAAGTTTTAAAAAATATTTGCAGTGTTTTCATAACAACATGTGCATTTCTCGATGTATTTCAACGCCAGCAAAGTTGCATTTCCTATTTACCAATTAAGATTTGGCCTTTATTAAGGCTAAACGTTTAGAGCTGATACTAATTTTAAATTCATGATATGAGCTTAACAGATCGCTTTTGCTTCACCTTCATCTAATAAACTGAAAGTTGCTAAGAACATTTGTCGCTAATACATAATTCATTGATCGATATCCGAAGTTTTAAACTGCTTAACAAAGATTTTTAAATGTTTACGAGTTCATATGAAGAAAAATTCAGTTAACTGCAATTAGTATAACATATGAGAAAAACTTCGTTTATTAATCGAGTGAATACCATAAAAGTTTTTGATTGATGGATATTTAAAAAAATTGTTTTTGTAAATTACATCAGCATATGAAACAGAAAACGAAAAAGCGTAAGAATAAAAGAAAACGTTATGTCACAAAAACTGATCATCAGACTGGTGATGCATCAGACTAATTTCCTAACACAATATATTTTTTCGATATATCTACATCATATTAAAATTTAAAAAAAAATATTTTGCATAAATCTTTGCATGGAATAAAATTTCTAACTTGTATTCAGCAGAATTAAATCACATTTTCACATATGTATCAAGAAACACTTTGAATGTTTGTAAGGCACTTTCACATACAGCTCAACCATGCTTCGAAAAATGATTTCATGTGATACATTTCTTAGGAATTTCATTTATAACGTGAAAATTATGTTCGGATCGAGACTTGCAAACTGCTAAAGAATGAGATTATGAGCCTTATCCTTATATGATAGCATGCTTTATAAAAAGAACAGCGTTTCACTTCCTTCGTCTTCGTTAATTTCCAAGCCTGCTAACAATGGTCTGAGCACTATACTATGTATATTAATTATTTAACACTAACACTTTTAAGAGGTAGTAACCTTAATGTTACTAAAAAACCTGTGTTTCTGATAAAAGAAATCTACGTAAGGATATCAAATTAAACTTTAGAATGTTTGCCTTTAAATCTATAATAATCTAATAATTTAAATACGTTTAATTATTAACTACAAAAATATGGTAAAAGCCATTTATACGTTGTTCTTATATATATATATATATATATATATATAAACTTATGGCTTTATTTGTTCTTTTTAAATAGGTAATATTTAAAAAGAACAAACAACGCGATAAGCTTTTTTCTACCTGCTGCGTCATAAAAGCATAAATACTTCCAACGATAGCTACAAAACCAGTTACTGATATTTTGAGATGCGTATTGTATATTCAAGAAGATAAAAAGTATAGCAATGTGTTTTAGGCACGAAACAGACCCTCGAGTTGAACTCGTATGAATGCCGTTTAAGTATTTTCTTCTATCGAATGACCTCTGTCTGTTAAGGGAAAGAAGCTTCGGTCAGCCCATTCAACAGACCACCCAGTACTGAAATGCTGTAGAAAGAATTTCTAAACTAGATCAACTGATTCTGCTCGAATTATCGGACATTTATAAGAAATAACATACGAAAATTCGCACTTTTTCCATCATAAACTAAAACAAGTGTCATTTGTTAAATATAAGAAGGAAAATAAAAACATTGAAAGGAAATATGCAAAACAGCCCCGAAAATGCCATTTTTACTTCCTTGTACGAAGTAAAGAAAGTATTGTAATCGCGAAAAATTTCGGGTTTCACATTTCAATGAAAATATCCATTTTAACGATACTTTTGCGTGACATCTGTACGTACGGACAGGTTAAAGAACTCTCTTTCCCCAAACGGATTTAAAAATGGATGTAAAGTGGATTCAAAAGAGATTTTTTTCTTGACGTCTGCATGTACGTGCGTATCGAAACGAGGAAACTCAAAACTTTGAAATTTTGTATACAGCACTGCTATAACATGCAGTTTTGCAGCCCCCCTTTTTGACTGCAATCGGCCTCACCAAACGTATCTCTATACATATATTATATATATACATACACCCACTATTTTATCCGACTCGGTGTACTCACCGAGTAAATTAAGTCCGGTTCCGGTTAAGGTTTTACGCCTTTACTTAATCTGCATGCAATAGTGGAGGAATTATCAACAATTTAAAAGTTGCTAAAGTGCTACTAAGCCTAACGAAGCAAGCATTTGTTTACATTTGAACTTTTAGTAAAATAGTAAATTAAGTCAGTTTCTGCACCATCTTCAGTGCCTTTTTGCCGAATGGCATCAAAACTGTCTTCCTGCCCGCTGGCAGAATTGCTTGTTTTTGTTTAAAAACTCTAATTTTAATTGCAAATTTTTTTAACACTTTTCAACTGTATTTGTTGTTTTACGTTTTTCTGTATTTTGATATGTTTTGAGTTTCACGTATTTTTGCTGCGAAGTGAGAAATGAATCGATTGAATGAGAAATGAATGAAATTTGAGGAAATAAGTTTAAATGAAATACAGCAAAAAATTTGTATAATTTGTATAATTTGGCCGTACAAGGAAGTCATGTGGTGTGTACATCAGATTTTTTAATTGGATGTTATTGCGATTTTTAGAAAGCACTGTTTCGGTTGCATGCAAATTACAAAAATAATAAAAAATGAAATTTAAAATATTTCAGATGAACTAGCTAAACCTTCACTGTACCTCAATATTATTTACGAAGAAACCTTCATTTGACCAAAGCACATACACGTGTATTACGACATAAAGCTCCTTCAAAAATGAAGCAATGGATTAATAGAAAGATGCCAGGCCTGGGACTATATTGATTGGGCATATGAAAAATCTTTGGCTTTCAACAGCATCAAAAAGCTGTTAAGAACAAAAAGAGCAGTCGCAGTACAAGCATACTTAGGAAACAGGGGGTTATACGAATGCTCAACCACGGCAAAACCAGTGACGTATTTTTAACGTGTTCTTTTACTCCCTTTCTAATCCCTTTTATGTTTTTCGAAATAGCGGAGTCACAGAAATAGTGGAGACAGACTTACCTCCTGTTTTAGTGCGTGTCCTTCTAACGTAAAAGGTGTTCTGATAAATTCGTAAATTTGCATCAGTGTCACTGATATTTCAGTATAAGCGGAGTACTGAGTCATTTTCCAGTACAAATTGCGCCTTCATGTCGCGAAACATCATCCAAGTAAATCTAGTACGAATCTATATAATGCATAACCGAAAAAGAAATAAAACGCATTCGACAAATGTCCCAGACATGGTATACATGCTCGAAACTGTTTTGAATGATTTCACATGCATCGTGCAGTGGCAGATTGTCTGTTATTGTGTAAGGTAAAATTGTACTTTTTTCGTTCTGCGAATAATGCAAAACATGTGTTTTACTCTGGTTTTGACATAGAGAAAAATATATGTGATCAAAATAAATTAAATTTTAAACTTTTATTTCTTTTCTTCATATTTTTATTATTACAATTTTTGAAGGCTATACAAACTTTATAGTATGGTAAATATAAGTTTAGAAAAATAATATTATCCAAGAAAATGCTTGTAGAGTCATTAGGTTATTTGGAAGCAAGAGATGTGAAAAACGAGCAATGCCCTCGCCAGGATTCGAACCACGGACCTCTCGAATACGCGTCGAGTGTGCTGACCACTACCATCCGAAGGCATGTCAAGAAGCTAGGAGAAATACGCTATATACCCCCCTTTGAAAGGGCGACTGGGAATTAGGGGACCCAATCGCTAAATCCTGGTTGTGGAGAATCTTCGTCGACCACCTTTTCGGCCGCTACTGCAGAGGCATTAGGATTTTTGATGCAGAAGAGATGAAAAATAAGCAATGCACTCGCCGGGACGCGAACCACGGACGGCTCGAATACGTGTTAAGCGTCTGACCACTACAGCATGAAGTGCATGCCAAGAAGGCGGAAGAAATACCTTATATGCTTTTAGAAACTACTTACTGCTTCTCAAAAGATTGTAAGGTTCTACTGTCTACCTGTTGTGTAGAATCTGGAGAAATAGTGATTGCACCGAAGAAGGGTTAAAACTACCCTTTATTAAACTCTTTAAATTATATACAATGCGTCAACTTGACGCTAACATACTACGCCTCTGCTTGGGCGATAACTAAAACAGTAGAATCAAAAGTCAAAATTGGAGATATTCACAAGTAGTAGAATTAAACTACAGGGCTCATACAATCCTGTTTCCTACAGCGCGTAGATGAGTCTAGTGGCAGCAAGATAATAGCTATAAAGCCACGTCTAACCAGCAATAACTGCTAAGCGGAAGTTTGCGTACAACCACGCACAGAGATTTCCCAGACTCTCTCTCTCTCTCTACTGGAATGTCCATATTTAAACTTTTTCTCCCACTGGTAGAATTTGCATTTCTTCCGCACGTTACCAAATTTAAATATTCTGGCACAGACAATTAGGGGAATGAAGGCTTATAGGAAAGTAACTTAAAATTAAATTTAACTGGTTATTTAAAATGAATATCAATCCCTACAAGATTATAAAGAAAAACTGATATTTTATTACAACAGTTCAAACAAATGACATTTTATTGCACCTGAACACATCCAGAATGAAACCAAATGTTAAAAATACTCAGATATGCATAAAAAACCGACGTTATTTAAACAAACAGTTGTTTTAAAAATATTTCTTTTCTTTCTCCCTTTTTTTTACGACTTAAATTTTCTCCCTTTTTTTACGACTTAAATTTTCTCCCTTTTTTATCGACAAGAATGCAAATTAGGATGAGTTTAGATTGTGGGAAAGCTTAAATTACAGTGCATGGATTTTGTTTAAGTAGCTAAGTCCACGGACGCGTGAACTTCGGTTGTTTTGCCGTGTTCATGATAACTCTTTGACGAGGCTGTTTATTAATTCTGTTAGAAGTTAGTGCAAGACAGATGAGAACCAGTTGAGAGTTAAAGCTTGTCTCTGCAGTTATATTTATGTGCCGTTAATTATAATCGCTTAGATCAAACTTTTTGAGCAACAGCAGATAAAGTTGCTAATTTGAATTTTAGTTTGAAAAGATTACAATAAGTAGCTATAAATATTGAGTTGAAATTAAAGTTTACAATAGCGGCAATAATGTTTACTTGAATTTAAAATCTGCAGTAAGTAAATATTTACTTTATCTTTATCTGTGTGTATTATCTCAAGTTCCAAAACAGACATCACCTAGCTCGTGACGGCCGCAATTCACCTGAACGAGAATAGATTCGAACTAAGTTAAACTGCAAGTTAAGTTGGGTCAGATGCTCTTATAATTAGAAACTTCATGCATAAAATCCCCTCCTCCACTTTAAAACCCAATTTTAGAAAAACAACGCGTGAAAGACAAGACTCATTCAGATAACTTTAAACAAGGAGCAAAACTCTTGATCTGCTGTTAAGCATTTTATATTAACTGGGCTCCCTTTCAATTATAGAAAATTATTCTTACCATGTGAACGAATAAAGTTTCAGAATATACCATTCGGTAGTTTTACTCTTATGTAGTGTAAATAAAAAAATTGAGCATAAATTGAAATGGCAGACAATTTTCCTTTACTACATACATTTAGCTTACTTTCCTTTTTTCTCGCTCTAAGCTTGTTTTGTTATATGTTTTAAATTTATGCGATATCTTTTCCTTCTCCAAGGCGATGAACATTGAAAGCAGAAACAAAGAACACGTTAACACGTTAAACCTATCAGTCACCGCTGACTTCGGATAGCGGATGACTTCTTTCCATTCGGATAGCATCAATCATAGATGACCGATAATATATTTTTCATTTAAGCCGCGTCAATCACTGTTGACTGACTGTATACAACTGTAAAAAAATTATATTATTCTATCAAATATATTGTAAGGTTTATCCTAAGTTTATTCACAGTTATTTTAAGTTTTGCATCTTTCCTATCTTATTCTAATTTCAACTTACAATTTCCTGCCAGAATGTAATTTCAGAAACGCAGTAAATGCAAATGAGAAAGAGTACTAATTAAGTCGATATTTCACCGACTTCGAGAGAGAGAGAGAGAGTCTGATTCCATGACTAGCGCGTGTTTGCCTTTGCCTGATTTCTCTCTTAGTTGCTACACTCGGCCATACCTTAGGCCCTTGCTTGGCTTCGCAAATTTAATTAATACTTAATACTACTTTGATTTCTGATAGCTTCGACTATACCTTTCAGATAGCTTAGTTAAGCTAGCTTAGTTTAATTTAAATTTTTTATTATTTAAGTTCAAGCCCGAGTGGAGGCTTTGTGTAAAGTTCCAAGAAGGAACTGATTGTAAATATTCTGAAAAATACAGGGTTGTGAACTTTTCTTCAGTCTTACATGTTTTGTTCACACACTTAAGCGATTATTCTCTTGTTAGTGTTCGTGGGGTTCTAAGTTAGAACTTTAGAATTAAGTAGGTAAAACCCCACAATATCATCTACCAAATTCTACACAGATATTCGGCAGCCAGCATATCGGTGAAATCGGATAACGCGGATTGAACGGAAAGGAAGATGAAACAACAGACTCGGCGCTCAACATGCCACACTATGATTTAACTTGTCTTATGAAAGAAAGAAAGCTTTGAAAGAGTAAAATGAACAATGCAGTGAGATAATTCCAGATTGAAAAATATGCATTTCTTATTTAAATTGAAATTTGAGCACATGTGAATTCAAGTGGTCATCATCGATATCACTCATTGATTTTTAAAGGAATAGAGCAAATTATTTCGATATTTAGGGAAGCTACTGAATACTGATCTGCTTCAGAGGAGCAATAAAATAGATTTTTTAAAAAGAGATGTCATATTGGTACGAAGTATTAACAAACTCAAAACACTATCATAGGGGGCCCAACCCTGTCTGTTTTATTGAGGGTATGATCCCTTATGTCGTGGAAAGGCATGACTTCCCTGTCGTCTCCTATTAGCGCCATAATGAGCCTTGCGCCTCCAATTCAGGGAGGCGCCGAGGTCGATAAGCGGAGAGTTCGTCTGCTCACTTGACAAGCAGCCCCGATTGCGGAAGATTTGCTCTGTGTATCCTTTCAGAAAACCAGTTTTCGTCGAAGCATTTCGTTCGTGAGTTCATCGAAAGAGACAAAATCAAAAACGTTTAAATATGATTAAGTTTTACTTGAAGAAACTAATATTACTGTTTGCAGTAAAATCGAGGAAATGTTACATGTTCATGATACTATGCTGCATTTGCATTCAGAATTTTCATAATTTTTCCTATAATATCTTTAATTTATCTTCACTAAAACTTAATATAACGCATGCTAGATTTATCATTATAAATGCAAATTTTTTGTATTAAGACATTCAGCATTCAAATTCATCTGGATCTATCCATAACCGGGGAAAATCATAATTCCAGTCAGAGTGCGGCGGAAGCCTCAATAAAATCGCCAGTCTTTATCATATAACTTAATCGCAATACAGAAAGAAAATTCTGTTTCTAATGAAAAATTTCTTTCAGCAGTTAGTAAAACTGATATTATCGATATCGACTAATAAATATATTCCTCACTTTTTTCGAACAGCAAAATATGCAGGAAAATTTGAGCTCTTGAAGGAGGAAAAAATTAAAAATGTTATCTATTTAGCAATAAGAATGTTTAGTGATTCTAAAAATTCGGTTACAAACGCTTTAAATTAGTTGGAAGCTAAAATAAGCAGACAATTTTATCTAAACGCAAAGAAACCTTCTTTTATTCTGGGGCTGCCATGCTTTATTGTCATTAATTTAGTATCTTTTAATGTTTTTTACTACTTTCAATTTTAGATTACATTGGTTTAATTTAATATTTACTCTATTTTCGTCAATTTGTATTAATTTACAAATATTTTTATTAATTTTTCACATTTTATTTAATTATCAATTATTTTTAGTCCAAAGGGACTATTCCTCCCGAAGGACTATTGTTTTCTTTTTGCGATTTTCCGTCTGAAACATTAAAAGTCTAAATCACTTTTCAAACTGTTGCCACCAAATTTTCCAGCCCTGTATTATATTTAAAGAAATTAAATAATGAAGAATCTGCGTAAATGTATGTATATTTCTCCAAATGTGATAAAACAACGGTGCCTAGAGCCATCCAATTTTGAATTACGTACGTTTCTACTCGAATAGGCGCATCTGGCAGCCCAAATTTGGAATTTGTTTTATTATCTATTTCATATTTTGTAAAACTTTAACGAATTTTTGATAAGCAAACTCAAACGATTTAAAAGCGAGCCATGGCAACACTTTAGGTGGGGGGGGGGAACTTTTTATTTCCAGCGCGTGAGACTGTGTATCGGAAATTCTAAGGATATACTCATTTTAAAATTATTTCGCGGTTTTGCTGTTGAACTGAATTTTATGGTTTAAGTGCGAAGAACACGATATTTAATAAATAAAGGTAACACATAAAACGTTAAAAAAAGCCCCTTTGGACGCAATTTAAAATCTGAAACCTTTCAGATTTTTTGCTGTTTGTTTGTGTATTTACTTTTTTCCTTATTTTTTTATTTACTCATTATTTTAGGCTTTTCTGACACCTATAAGACTCCGGCACTTCTAATTCTAGAAATTAAGCCTTGAATACAATCTGTTATGAAAGGTGTTTGGAACATAGGACGTTTAAACTTTTATCGCTGAAAGATATTTATTCAAAAAATTATTTCACAAAGCATCGCTTTACTAGAAAGGAAAAGAGCACGGCTCTTTTTATTTCCATTCGGAAAAAGTTGAATGTTGTTTCTTTTTTTCAGCTGATATCAAATAACAAACAGCAGTCAATGATGACGATTCAGTCAATTATTTCAGTCTTGGTACCTTCAAAAATACAACTTGAAAAAGATTTTTGAAATCTCTTCAGAATATTCAGTGTAATGTTTATTCGGGATTTTACTAATTTATTATTTATCTTTAAATGAAATGTTTGAAATTAAGTCATACATACTTTCAAGAGCACGCGAATAAACCCAGTGAATGCTTTCCCGCCATCACGTCATTGGGGAAAAAATAACCACTTCTAAAAAGCAAGCATGTCTTACGAATGATATCTCTGCGGCATTTTTAATTTTATATTAGAATACAGCGTGGAAACAGAAAAACTCACGCAGTATAAAGCAGATGTATCATGTAAAACAGAGCGTAATTTCAAGGATGAAAGGTCCTGCAGCTCTGTGGAAAGTCATCAGGAACAGTGAACAAAAATTACCGCATTACTTCAAATTTTTAAACCGTCTTTGAATTTAAGCCACAGTAGGAGTTTTAAAACTAGAAAATTGGAAATAATTTTGCAGTAGGTATTGAAAAGTAAAAAATATATTTTCCCCCTTAAATAGCTATTCATGTTGAATAGTTATCTATTTCATTCATTGAGAAATTAGATGCTAAAATATTCGTTTTGAAATAAAGTTGCATTCGAATTTTGCATCTTAAAAACCTTGAATGAAAATCCGGTTTAATTCGATGTAATACGGTAATTAATTAATTAATTGAGAATGAATCAAAATAAATAATGATAAGTTAAAATGTAAAAGGGTAAATAAAATTTTAATAAATTAAATTAATGATAAATAGATAAATAATGAATTGAAATAAAAGCATCAAAATTAAATAAAGCAATAAAAAAAGAAATAAAAGTAAGTAAATGAATGAGAGTAGGAAATAATATTGAATGTGAAAGAAAAATTAATATTTTGATCTATTTAAAGCCTTCTTGACCAAATGGATACAGACTCTAAATATTCCTTTCCCTGGAACGATCGCATTTCGTCCTAAAAGCATTTCTTTTCAACCGCTCAAGGTTTCCGACGTTTTCAGGCGAAGTGAGATGTGCTTTCAGCAGCTAGCATCAATATCAGTTTTAACAACTACTAGAAAAAATATTCCATAAATAACACAGTTGTCTGTGGATATTTTAATTCAGTTATAAGATGAAAAGTTGATATTGTTATTGCCTATCTTCTTGATTTGAATCACAATCAGAACAAGTCGACGAGTTCATCATGGCTAAGAAGAAGAGACCAACTGTTGTTGGTTAAGATCGTAGACATCTTATAGATGACAATAGGACTTTTAACTGACTCCATTCCAGTTTTAATTAAGAGCATCTGGGGGACGAAATTCAGCGACCTTTTTCAACTACGACCAACTTCTCACGAGTACTTTCTTCTTAATAGATTTTAAGTGTCCCGTATATGAAGTCCCTCTAAAGACAGTATATATTTAAAAGTATCCATGCTTTTTCCGGAATTCTAAACCAGGCCCAAGCGTATGCCAGCCAATCCCGTTACTGACAAGGGCGGCATGAAGCGCGCTCCAGCTAGAATTACAATATTTCATAAAAACTGAAAGTACCGGAGTCGGACTCCGGTGAATTTAAATACCGATCTAATCTGATTTAATCCTTCGAATCTCATACCAAACCATTAATCAACGTTTTTGGGGGTCTTACGTTTGAAATTGCATGCATACTTTCAGATTGACTCAACTATTGGCAATAGTGTTCTGCATTATATCAAACAGAAATTTAAGTTACCTCTAGTTCATTATATTGATCAAGAAGTAATAAATTTCTTTTTTATAACTAACAGGAAAAACTAAATGAATAAAGGATAAAAAGTTATACTTCAATCTGAGATCCAGTTTTAAAAGCAGCGGACAAATCTTATGATTGTTATCGTATACTCTGATATATGTATGCTATATACTTCACCACATGCAATCCTTCCGAAGGCCCGTAAAATGACAGATAACCCTACCTTCTTTCTAATTGACTATCTACTTACAGATAAGTTTCTTTTTATGCATATTAAGTTATTTATAAAACTTATATTGATCATTTGCTTCATTCCGAAACGCCATGTAGGTGAAAAAAAATATATTCGGTCCTCTTTGAAGTCATTTTATCTCATAGCAATAAGCAACGAAACTAATAAATATTACGTATGAACTTCAAATACAGTCGTCCATATACAAATATTTCCAGTTTATAACAATCATTATTTCGATGGAATATTTAAAACTAGAAATATATAATGCTTACAATTAAAAAAAATTGCGATAAATTTAAAATATTGCCTTCAATTCTTTGAAGAAGATAAACCTTAAAATAATTTTTAAAAAATCAATAAAATAATCAAAATAATTAAAAGTTCCCCTAAACCTTGATTTAAACGTCAAAGTTTTATCATGGGAACATTTTTTATTTTATCCTCGCACAAAATCTTTTAATAACTTCAAAAACTAGGAAATAATGACACATAAAACCTCAGTATCCAAAATACTTAAAACTAAAATAATTATGAACTTACCAAGGTAAACGGAAGACATCTTGGTCGAAACATTTTCATCCAAATAGGTGCATCCTAAGGTGTAGAATGGTGCGGCACCAGCGCCATGCAGAAGTTGCCCTAAGAAGAATACATATTTGAACTGAGATAGATGGGTCCCGCCATCTCCAGAGCAATCCATCGAGTTATTGGTGGCTGCACATAGATCTTCTCGTTCTTGGCTGAAGGAATAGGGACCAGACATATAATGGGGCAGGGAAAAGACGAAGGATCCGAGCGCCAAAATTAAAACACCGCTGCCAATGAAGACGGGCTTGCTGCGAGAGCCCCCTAGGTAGCTGACGGGCACAAGGCACAGAAAAGATGCAATATCATATCCACCAGCTATGAGACCAGATTCGGTACTCCGCAGCTGATACCTCTTCTCAATGGTGGTGATGACCACATTGATGAAACCGTTCACTATCAGACCCTGCAAGAAACCAGCCCAGCATAGCCAGAATAAGACCCAGCGGGCAGAGCGGAACTTCTGTAACTGAGTAGGTTGGAGACGACCCCAACCACACGGCGCTCCCTCATCATCCTCGTCATCATCTTCTTCTAATTTATCTTCTCTAGTACCGGATAAGTCCTCTAAATTATGAGCCTGGGCAACTAAAGGTTCGTGGCTGTGAGATTCGTGTATATCATATGCATCACCGATGGAAGAGCTAGTCCTTACTGTTCTGTGATGGTTGTCTGCTTTCATTTTTTTTTCTTTTCTTTTGATCTTCTTCTGTCACAAGTTTAGTCTTCACATCACAATGGAACTACAACTTGAACGAAAGCTCATATTTGTGGAATTAAAACTTTCTGTCCAATGAAGGAATTTACCTGAAAGTATAAAAGAAAGTTTAAGATATCATGGAATGTTGATAAACCATTCCAGCATTTTCTCAGTGTTATATCACAGCAGTAAATCATAAATGGATCTTATATTACATTTACGCAGACAGTATAAATGCAGTACGATTTTCTACTATTTTCTTAATGCCATTCCACCATTTTCTTAATGCCACTCCACTCCAACATTTTCTCAATTATTCTCGATTCCAAACCATTAAGTTACATTACAGTAATAAATCATTAATAGAACATACAGTACATTTATATAGACAGCAAATTTTAGTATAATACTAGTCGGCAACTGCTATCCGACAGGACATTTAGCAGACACGTCCTAAGTTTAAATCACATTTAGCAAACAAGTCTTTTAACGGGTACGTATGTGTGTGGGAAATTCTTACACGTAGTCGAAATATACTTAAATGTACATTTTGGATATAAGTGTCTGTAGTCAAAATGCACGACTCGAACATTTTTCTTTTTAATCAATTTTATGTATGCCATGCGTAATATTTTTACCAAGTTTTATCACTTGTAAAATATCATGATTTATTTTTACTAAATCTATCATTAAATAAAAACAAAATGATGTTACTTATCCACAAAACTCCTTCCAACCTAGAAATGATCTTTGATCGAACAAGTGTGGACAATTTTTATTAAAACGGTTTCGAGTTCTTTCACTTAAATGCAGGTTTCATCTAAACACGCTGCGTGTCAGCTGAAATGACGAAAGGGCTAAATTTAAGAAACAATGGTATTTAAACTGTTCACATATTCATTCATCTGACATTTCTCTACGTGGTGATCTTGTAGTAAATAATGTATATTGATATCTAAAATGTTTAATCATATATTCGAAAAACTGTAAAAAATGAAAATAAATTCCATATTTGTTACTTAATTCAAATTCTCAAGGGGAGGAATACTAAGCCACGCAATATACAGGGTGTTTATAAAGTCCCGGACCCATTTTGATGCTTAATAACTCATAAAATAATGAAGATATAAACAAACTTATGGCATTTATTGATGGAATAACTTATATATTTTCCTTTTCAGGTTTCAATATCTTTACTTTTGTAGATATCGTCTGCGCGTGTGATTCATTTCAGATAATTTCATTTTCCAGTCTAAATATCTGTACTTTTCTGTAATGTTCTCCGAGGAAACATCCTTTCCCCTTTCGGGCATTGTTAATAGCAATAATGTGCGCATATGGAGATCTGAAAACCCCCATGAATACCGTGAGGCACAAAGGGATTCCCCAAAGGTTAATGTGTGGTGTGGACTAATGCACGACCGAGTCATTGGGCCTTTCTTTTTTACGGAAAAGACGGTCTCATCAGTCGTATACTTAGACATGTTGGAAAAATTCGTATTTCCACAACTAGAAGAGCTTCAGCCACATGTCTTTTTGCAACAAGATGGTGCACCACCTCGTTGGGGTACCATCGTTCGTAGTTCTTTGAATGACCATTTGACAGGAAGATGATTGGGCGAGGAGTTCCAATTCCTTGGCCACCCAGATCACCTGATATAACGCCGCTGGACTTTATCCTTTGGGGATTTGTAAAGGACAACGTTTACAGGAGGAGAGTGTCGAACATGGATGACCTAAAAGCCAAAATTATAGCGTCTGTGGATGCCGACATGCTTGCCGGTACCTGGCGTGAAATTGAATATCGACTTGATATTCTCCGTGCGACGAAGGGGACACACGTGGAAGTTCATTGACAAGGGTCATGAAACTTTTTGAGTCTATCTAACCATTTATGCTATTAATTTTAATCTATCTTTATTATTTTATGAGTTATTAAACATCAAAATCAATTATAACACCCTGTATAATTAATCCTTAAAGAGTATGAAGTATATATTTAAATCTGGAGCAAGTTTTTTTTTTTAATAAATTTTTTTTTTTTTTTAAAGATTTGTTTTATCAATCTTCAATAATTCCTCTTAATTTATCGTACATACACACATACAGGATTTTTAAAAAGTCTTTACTCGGCCTTTATTTTTGCAACTGTTGATTGTACTCCTATAGTTCCAACTGTACAAATGTTTTACGAGATGAAAATGGTTTTGTTTTGAAATTTTTAAATTAAAAATTTAGGAAATCTAATTTTTTATATACTCATCCTGTCCCTAATTTTGTATTTAGGGAAACATATACTCATTATAAAAAATAAAATACGAAAAGTGAGATTTGAAAAATTAATGGAGATATTTCATTTTAAACTTAAAGATATTCAGGGCCGCTCGTACAGAAATTGGAAAGAGAAATGTTTGCGTTTGTACGTAACTAAAAATGAGCTATCGATTTAAACAAGGTTTCTGCTGTTAATAGATTACATGATGAGCATTTTTATGCAGATTGCCGCCAAAAATATTGATTAATTTGTAGAGTCATTAGAATTATGTAGTTTTCAAAACTCATGAGTTTTGGAGCACGAAAGAGAAAAAATCAACAGTGCCGGCAGGTTTCGAACTCCGGACCTCCCGGTTGCTAGCCGGACGTGCTTCCAATTAAACCACGAAGTCAAGATGCAAGGAAGAAGAAAATTCCTTACACTCTTCTCCATTGAACAAGCGACTGCGGAGGAGGAATCCAGTCATCAGATCAAGGCGGTGACGGATTGTCACCACATTTTAGTTCGGGCATCATTTCTATAGTGATTTGGAATTTTTCAAATACTGGAAACGTGAAGAACGACAGTATCAGCGCCAGAATTCGAAGTTCTGATCTCCTGATTGTTAGCCGGCCATGCTTGCAATTACACAACGAAGGCGTGCGATAAGAAAGGAGGAAATTGTTTACGAATACAATTAAAAAGAGAGACAGAGAGAGAGATCTTATTCACAGAATCATATAAAATTTAAATACTGGTAAGCTTTAATGCTAACGCATACCCAACTCGTAATATTATTCGCATAAATTAAAAATGAAAAATATTCCCAGTTTGAAGTGGTTCTTTTTTTTTTTTTTTTTTT
>KK113910.1:105944-131822 GCA_000611955.2 Stegodyphus mimosarum
AAAAAATAGCTATATTTGTATTAAACGAAAGTAACTGTATTAAATCAAAATATCATAATTCTTAAAGTATTTTTTATTTGTAGCTTTATAAATTCAAAAAAAAAATATAGCCAATTATTTATAACTTTCAAATGAAAATGTTAAAAAAAATCCTTTTTTGATAAATAATAAATAACATTATACACATTACATTAATTTCTTGGCTTTCTTGCAATTCTTCCTATTGTTTCATTAATTTAAGTTTCCCGAAGCTTACTTCCCCTAATAATAACCGACAAATTTAAAAACATAATTAAAGTAATTTTCGAATTCGCATAGCAAATTTGCGCCCCTTCTAGTGCTTCACTTGTCTCACCCTTGTCCCGGCTCTGGGTAAGGAAGACTACATTTATTGATTAGTTCTTAAACGAATACCATATATATCAAAAACCATTTTAAAAACTTTATGAAAATTCTGTTGCAACAATATTTAGTTATCTGATGCGCAGTTTACGTCCACCATGGCTATGGATATTTAAAGTTAAAAAGCAAATTTTACTTTCTTACCATATTTATGACCGCAGAATTAAGGAGCTAACCTCCTCTTTAATAGCTTTATGATGCGGGATGATGTACTGTTTCTTTCGCACACCGCCAGTGATAAATTCTGAGTCAAATGCCATATAATTTATATATTATTATGTATATTAATTTTGCTGCCCTTATACGGGAAACAACTAATTTCTGTATTATTATAACACCACGAGTACTCAGCATATATTCATTTACGGACTGCAGCAACGAGAATAAAGCTACAGGGATGCGATGAATTTATATTTCAGAATTCCATACATAGATACTTATTTTAAGTACACTGAATTAAACTAAATTTAAAAGGCTAGAAATGATTTCCTATTGCAGACTACGATTTGGTAAAAGAACACCTCCCCCCCATGATCAGTAAAACGTCGGCATTTTTTGCTTGAAGAAAAGTGGTAACAGCAATAACCAACCTTTTGTGACTCAACTATAATCATAATTGAAGTAACTGTAGGATATTAAGCTTCGTATATTTCATTAAATATATGTTTTTGATTTTTGAAAGAATTCGGAGAAGATAATTTGTTTGTGTTTGTATAAAAATATTAGTCAGGTTCACGGTTAACTTGTCCCGGCCATCTCTATTTTAGTCTCTTGCAGACATTATTCTGTTCTTTGAGTCTGCAGCATTCTTAAGAAAATCTTAGTTTGTGTACTGTTCCTGGTACAGTATACATAACTGCGTCCATTTTATATTATGCAGTTATTAAAATCATCAAAATTCTCATTAATATTTTCTTCGGTTGTATTCATTTGGAATGTCTGTTCTATATTTTGAAAAGAACCCAGTAAAGATATTTAAAACGGAGAAACTTTAATATTGCGCATTACTTGAAACGCCTCAGTATGTTGCAGCTCAGATTTTAGTTACAATTTTTTATGCAAAAATAAAAGGAGCTGCCTGGTAAAAAGATAGGTTAATTAGGCATCTGACGAAATCATTAATTATTTTTAATATTTCAATAAGTAACAGTGCAAATATATCTCACGTACACCTTGCACAAAAAAATGGGGGGGGGGGGGTTCTATATCTCCCTTTCTACTAGACCGATTGCCGAAATTTAAGTTGCATTTCCCGTGTCTCGAAAGCGAGACTTAAGATATACGAGGGTAAGTTGAAAAATAAGTTTCCCCTGTCGACTGTGGTCAGAGTTGTGTATGAAAGTCAAAAAATAGAATGAGACATTAAAGACATGACATACCTTTATTTTATTATTCTCGTACGAGTACGTTGAGACATTTGTCATATCGCTTGATAAGCTTCAAAAAGTCCTCCAAGAAAAATTCAGGGCTTTGCATATGGAAGAAGCGTTGAACGGCTATGGGCGAAAGGCGACACAGCAGGAAAACGCGCAAGTCACCGATACACCATTGGGTTGAGGTCGCTGCAAATCAAGCAGATGGCGCTGTTGCAGTGCCTGCGCAAAGCGGAGACCAGCCTCTCATTTGAGCCCCGGTAGGTATGGAGAGAAGGTGCGTTTTGAATTCGTGGTCAAAGGAGGAAGTGAGAGCGGTTATCCGCTATGAATGGGCACGTGGAGTATCAGGAACAGAAATTCATAACCGCCTCGTGGAAGTCTATGGGCCAGGTGTGATGTCGAAGCAAATGGTGCGGAGATGGTGTCGCACATTCAGTGATGGACGTCAGCAAGTGGAGGACATACCGAGAGCTGGACGGACGCGCACGGCCACTACAGATGCAAATGTCAGGAAGGTGGATGACATGATTAGAGCGAACCGGCGTATCACCATCGATGAAGTAGCGGAAGAACTTGGAATCTCACATGAGCGAGCTCAAAACATCATCCACGACATTCTTCGATACAGAAAAGTGTCAGCACGATGGGTGCCCCGACAATTGACCTCGACACACAAGGAACAACGCATGGGAAAGGCGCTTTGGAAGCAATACTGAAGTGAAACAAGCCGTTCAACGCTTCTTCCATATGCAAAGCCCTGATTTTTTCCTGGAGGGCTTTTTGAAGCTTATCAAGCGATATGACAAATGTCTCAATGTACTTGGTACCTATGTGGAAAAATCAAGGTATGTCATATCTTTAATGTCTCATTCTATTTTTTGACTTTCATACACAACTCTGACCACAGTCGACAGGGGAAACTTATTTTTCAACTTACCCTCGTATATTAGATTTATACATAGCATTATTATAACGTAGGTATTCTGTAACGAAATCGACTTTTTCTGAAATAACATACCAAATTTTTTTCATATTTTGATTCTAGTACTCTTAATTATGCCAAACTGCCAAGTTTTGTAAAAATCGCACGAGTAGTTTTTAAAAAACTAGCACAGCAAATTTTAGCTCCTCCATGTTAATCGAATTTGGTATATATTTATTAATATCTCTTTTTTTAATTAAACTTATTTGATTCTTCCTTTCAGATTTCGAAATTTAGGTTCATTCCAAATAAAATTCGCCCATTTTTTATGATTTATTTTTTAAATTTTTATTTTAAAATAATTTTTGTAAATTTTTCGAAATAATTTTGAATTATAATCTATAAAATTTTTACCATCGTAGATGTATTTCCAAGCATACCTGCAAAAAAGTAAGAGTTTTTTATTCAAAATTTCCTACGTGAATTCATATTTTGGTGCGTTTAGAAATCTGGCATGTTTATTATAAGCAATAATAACGAAAATGTGATTTACGCACTCTCTTAAAATTATTTGAAAGTATGAATGATGACTTCCCCCCTCACGGACAATGAGAATAATTAAAGGAAAAGAGGTTGCTATAAATTAAGTTCTTCTTCAAGTGAATTATTCTTAGCGAAAAGTAAAAAAAATGTGCGAAGAAAAATTTTTAAATTTCTCACTAAAAATTACAAAATTTAGTATCTAGGCATAATTTGAGTCGTAGAATCGAAATATAGAAAAAATTTGGTATGTTATTTCAGAAACAGTCCGATTTTATGTCAAAATACCTATGATAGAATAATGCTATAAATAAATCTAATATATATCTTAAATCGCGCTTTCGAGACATGGAAAATGCAACTTAAATTTCGGCAACCAGTCCAATAGAACAGGAGATATTGAACTGCCCCCCTTTCTTTTTTTGCAATGTGTACGTCAAAGTACAAAGTGTTTATAAAGTCCCGGACCCATTTTGATGTTTAATAACTCATAAAATAATAAAGATAGATTAAAATTAGTAACATAAATGGTTAGATAGACTTAAAAAGTTTCATGACCCTTGTCAATGAACTTCCACGTGTGCCCCCTTCGTCGCACGGAGAATATCGAGTCGATATTCAGTTTCACGCCAGGTACCGGCAAGCATGTCGGCATCTACAGAGGCTATTGCGGTTGTCATTCTGGATTTTAGGTCATCCATGTTCGACACTCTCCTCCTGTAAACGTTGTCCTTTACAAATCCCCAAAGGAAAAAGTTCAGCGGCGTTATATTAGGTGATATGGGTGGCGAAGGAATTGGATCTCCTCCTCCAATCCATTTTCCTGTAAAATGGTCATTCAAAGAACTACGAACGATGGTACCCCAATGAGGTGGTGCACCATCTTGTTGCAAAAAGACATGTAGTTGAAGCTCTCCTATAGTTGTGAAAATACGAAGTTTTCCAACATGTCTAAGTATACGACTGATGAGACCGTCTTTTCTGTAAAAAAGAAAGACCCAATGACTCGGTCGTGCATTAGTCCACACCACATATTAACTTTTGGAGAATCCCTTTGTGCCTCACGGTATTCATGGGGGTTTTCAGATCCCCATATGCAGAAAAATGCAATTAATAAGCAGACCATATTTAGAAAAGTACAGATATTTAGACTGGAAAATGAAACTATCTGAAATTAACCACACGCGCAGACGATATTTACAAAAGTAAAGATATTTAATCCTGAAAAGGAAGAATATAAGTTATTTCATCAATAAATGTCATAAGTTTGTTTACATCTTCATTATTTTATGAGTTATTAAACATCAAAATGGGTCCGGGACTTTATAAACACCCTGTATTTTAAGCGATTCATCACATACTCAAGTAGCGGTAGTAGTAATAATAATAATAATAGAAGTAGGAAAAGTTAAAGCCTCACTATAGTTTTTCCTTAGAAGTGTTAAATAAATTTACAAGGAATTTTTTTCTGAAATGTAAATTCTCAAGTACTTGATTCTTACTAAATTAGTTACTTTATAGCTCGGAATTCATTTTGAAATTTAAAAAGCAACGACAGAAAACATTTACATTTAACTACATAATCTCACTGCAACGGTGTTAAACTTTTCTTTCTCTTCCGCTATTTGCAGGATTTTTATGATTTCAAAGTATTTTTTAAAAAAAATTTATTCGATGTACATAACAGGAATAGCAGTCCATAAATATTTTCTCGGGAAAGATTTAATAACTACTGTTCTGCAGCAACAATGAGTTCTTAACCTAACATCTGCAATTCTTTTTTAATTTTCCAGAAATTCTGCATTCTTGTCAAAATTCAAAGATAATTAAGACCAGGATACAACCAGCTCCTTCTCAGATTTGCATTTGAGGCGAGTAGAATTCTAACTCGAGCAGCCTATCTTGAACTCGTGGTAAATACGGTGAGTAGGAGAGGAAGGGAAGAAGTTCCCACCTGCGTGTTGACTGAGAGATTCTGCGACGAAGATGCAGAGGCATGTTCCGGGATCTAGAGGAAGAGGGATGAACATTTCAGCAGAAGCGGAGGTGCGCGGCATTCTTTCTTCCAATCGGAATCAATTATATCAGGATGGAGGAGGCTCAAGAGGTCGGCGCAGGCGCAGCGAATCGAAGAGCGAATAGCGGACACACCCACGCCCAGCGGTCAAAGACAGAATTCCATTCTGTTCATCGAACGATTATATATATACGTTGATATTTTATCAGTAAGATTTACTCTCTTACTTCCTTCCACGTCTACGCACAAGGAACAAATAAAATATTCTACCTTACTTTCACTTATCATTTTAGTTACTCGAAATTCTGTATATAATCGATATAGAATTTCGAACAAATGACAACAGCATTTGATTCCAATGCTGTATCAGTAGGAATGATGTTACAAAACTTAAAAAACACAAAGGTTGTGTTGTTTCACCATTTTGTAATTGTGTCCATGAGATTGCACTCAGCTTCACTTCAATATTAGCACATCATTAAAATCAGTGTCAATGATAATTTCTTCGGCCTGAATCGACGCCATGATCTATCGCTCCAAATACTCATATCTTCATAACTGGTTCGGACTTATAAGAGAGTGTGAGACTCTCACTGTTATCATACTTTAAATGAAAGCTTTTAAGACATAAAATATAATTTTAATTAAAAAAAGACATATTTTAGGATTACTCTTCTTTCGTTTCAAGGCATTAATAATTGCACTTGATTAAGCCTGAAATAATCTTTTCTGAATTTTCTTTTGATTATAATAGAATAGCTATTTAAATATTTTGTCATTAAAACAGCAGAAATGAAGCTGTTTTATTTCATATATACAGGATGATCTAAAAGTCGGGTAATTAGGTATTTAAAAAATCAGAATTTTATTGCCAATTGGAACTGAGGAGAGAAATCAATAACCTCACGTATTTTGATTTCTTCTGTGCCATTAGTATCATTCTGAAGTAGTAAACTCACTAAGAGGGCTAATAAAAGGCAAAATTAGGAAATCGCGCAATGAGAATAGAACACTTAGTTGCAAGTAAGGAACTTTTCCTCTGCAGAAACGAAAACCTTCCCACTGTTTCAATATTTAGAATCACGATAACAAATCGAAAACGATAAGTCTGCCATACGCACACTTGTATTAAAATAAAATGTATTATTTGAACTCCGATGTCAGTTAGTGGCGTCAGTGTTCGCAGTGTGCCTCTTTTTACTATACGATCTCTCACATTCGCCTTCCTCGTTCAGAACTTTTACGAAATTTACTGATACATGAGTGAGGATGGCAAAAAAAAAAGAGTAATACAGGCATTTGTATTAGCCAGTAAAGAATTACACTTTAAACTTCAGGTTAATTTCGATCAGAATATAACTCCGTGAATTTTTATAATTTCATTTACCTCAACTTTAACAGAGATTTCAAAGACGAATGCTAAATCAAGAAGACAAGCAGCTTATCAACTTCATATTTGGATATCGCAAACTCAAGGACAAATTTTTTACACTACTTACGTACATTGTAATTTTTGATCGCGGCTTAAAATGCAAAACAACTTTTAGTCATTTAAGCTAATTAGTTATTTATATTCTTCTTCCCAAATAAAAAATACTACTGTTAAGCAATAAAAACAAAAGTAAATTTTATCGTATCTACTGATGAATTATTTGACGAATATACTCTCAAAAATTAAGCTAAACTCAACCTTTATGTAATGCATATTTAAATTCATTCACTATGCATTTCGAGGAAGTTCTCTTTTCTTAATTCCGCAAAGTGATCGGTTTTTTTCATACCAAAATGGCGAAGGGCGTCAAGTTTAAAAACTGAACATACTATGTATAAAAATTGTAAAAAAGTAGAATTTTGCTATAGGAATTCGTTTTTTCGTCAGATGAATAAAAAGTTCAACCTTATTCTAAAATATTTCCGCCGTAGTGTGTACAAAGCGAAGAAGATAGAGTAAACATAAATACAGTGTTTTACGTCTAATAAAAAGCTTCATCACTTTTGAATCAAAATTAATTCGCAAATATAAAAGATTGAAAAAAAAATGATTATAAAAGCTTTCACATAGGAAAAACATTAAATTATTGCCTCAATCCTTTTGGTCAGCAGAACCTTTGAAATAGTTGTCAGTCTCATGAACTTCTACATAGAAGTTATTATCTCTAGCGCTATTATTATCAAAATCAGGAAGTTGTTGATACGATGATTTAATAAAAATGTGCTTTTTCCTTTTCTTTCCCCCCCTATTGAAAAGAGAATATTTTTTGTGGATCGGATTATTTTGACCTAGTTATTAGTTGCTTTTCTTATCATTAATTCTTTTCAAAAGAGGTAGCAGTTTTAATCTAAATTAATAGCATATATAGAAAAACTATAACTATACAAGTAAAACTATGTAAATCAGCTTTATAATTTAATTTAATAATAGCCTCGTTAATTCCTCATTTTAATTTTAGTATTTTATGTCTGTATTCTAAAAATTGCAATAGCTTTCCTGGACTGCGTCACTTCTAGATCAATCTATGATACAGGGCTTGCGTTACGCTGATGACGTAGCCAACTGAGAACTTGAATCAAGATTTTGAGAATTGAAACTTTTCTAACCTAGACCTTCCTCTCGGCGATCTTGCATATTGAATAAATGCGCATTTTGCTTCTACCTCTGTGGCTGCTTACACGTTATTTTGCTGTGCTCTCTTTCTATCGCAACAGTATCAATGTCAGTCGTCTGGAAACAGGCACAATTAGAGTGCCAAGTGAATTGTGGGCACAAATGGCAATTTAAATAAAAAGGGAATTTAATCTGTCTCGACTGTCAAGTTTCTAAGATATTACGAATTCAACATATTAGCGTACTACCCAATCAGAATTCTTCCTCTTCAGTATGCATCTAAGTTCTTCATCATCCGTATTTTTGCTTTTCTACGTCTCAGTATTCCTACATCAGTACTTCTAAATTTTACTTTTATAACAGTTAGGCGGTAGGAATGGATCTACTAGGTTCTGTTAATTGTACGTGCTTCGCCAAACAACATAGTTACGTCTTTGTCTCTTTTTTAATACATACATATGTTTTAAATTTTTTATTACAACTTTTTTCCTTTCATTTTATTTAAGTAAACTATCAGTTTCATAACAAATTTCATATTGTTAATGAAGTAGGGAGTATGCAAGAATAAATTTTTAACCTTACTACGCTGTGCTTCTAACCAGGTTCTCTCTTTAGACAAATGATAATAATTAATAATATTAGTAATTATCATAGGATCCAAGGATTAATTATTACGGAGTGCCTAGGGTAAAGAACCCTCTACCTCCACATCATAGTTAATAAAAGGGAGCAGAAATAGGAAAAAATACATGAAAGACGTTAAAGAAAAATAAAAAGGAAGTCAACATGACTTGAGAAAAATTACAGAGACAAAAGAACTTACAAAAATATTATAAGTTCGAAAACATTTAGCAGCGAGTAGCGATCTCGGGACCTTTCGGTCTCAAGGTCCAACGCGCTAACAACTGAGCTAGGGAGAATACAGAATAGTTTGGTATTTTAATACTTTTAATAATTTTTTTTTTGGGGGGGGTATTTTATAATTTTTTAACATGAATACAGCACCAAAGATAAAGCAGATAGGAAAGATTTTACGATTAATAGGCTCCTTGGTCACATGGATTATTAATATAGTTATATGCTAGTAGTGTAACTATACACTACCCGTGAATAGAAATTTACTACATACCCGTGAATAGCAATTTGGCAGATTAAATCTGCGATAAATGATGTGATATTTAAAAGAAACAGATTGATAATCATGTGTGAGGCATATCTGGAGCAGCTGAGTGAACGGCGTCGTCGCTGGAACTGAAGGCTGGGGGGGGAGTGGATCGTCGTCTGTTAGCAAGAGGGAAGATCCCGTACTCCCGTAATTATCATAGGTTCATAGATCCAGATTTCCTTACATAAGGAATGCATGTTCGCATTTAATGAAGTAATAACTAACCAACCAATTATTAATTAACACATTTTCCACTGATTAGTAAAGAATACAATAATTATGAATGAATTTAATTATGATTAATTAATCAATTTAATAATTATTAGCTTAATAAATTTAATAGTTACTAGTCCAAAGGGGCTTTGTCCCTGAAGGACTATTGTTTTCATTTTGCGATTTTGCGTCAAATCATTCTGAATATCCGTTATTTCACTTTTCAAACTGTTGCCACCCAATATTATCGCCCTGTATTATATTTGAAGAAATTAAATAATGAAGAATCTGCATAAATTGTGTTACGTGCGTACGGGTTCATTATATATTGAATGCACAAGTCGTAAAAAGTTAACAAAAATTTATTCTTTCCACAAGAAATAAATTAAAATGCTGAAATATTTCTTCACAGATCTTCGCACAATATCAAAATATCAAAAACGATTAGCCAAAACTCAGTTCAAAACAGATAAAATAATTCTATTTCACAGCGAAATCGCTACAATCAATACAGCATTAAGTAAACAAACAGCAGTTCGTTTTTTACAGCTACAAGTGAAGTATAACAACAACAACTGAGATGAGGTGTTTCATGAATTTTTGATTAACAAACACCAGGATTTCAAAGCGAGCAATGGCAAAGTTGTACAGAAAAAACATTTTTATCTCCAGCGCGTGAAACTGTGTATCGGAAATTCTAAAGATATGCTCAATGTAAAATTATTTTGCGATATTGGAATTTTATGGGTTAAGTGTGAAGAACATATTTAATAAATAAAGATAACACAATGTTAAAAAAACGCCCCTTTAGACACAATTTAAATTATTGTATTCTTTACTAATCTGAAAGGTTTCAGATTTTCTTTCTTTTTTTTAAATCAATTTAATAATTATTAGTAAATGCCAACAATTCTACAGAATCGCACACATTATCGTCATCCTCTAAAGAAGCTTGCACAAACACGGCCTATTATGTTTTCGTTATTTACCTCTGAAGAAGTAACTAACTCAGACTCGCTCAAAATTGATTAGCTTATAGTAAAGGAGCAAGTTTACGTCAAATAAATGGTTTAAGTTAAAACAGCATTAAAATTTTAGCTAAGAGTTTAATAGAATTATTTTCTTTAGATCACAAGCTGTGGTGGAGCTCTTAATTACCAGCAGAATTTTTTTCTGGAAGAAACTATAAAGTTAAAGAGTCTTTCAGTGCGCCGAGTTACCGATTGATAGTTAAATTTGTATTTTAATGTAAAATGTAAAATACCTGACATGGACACCACATGACATCCATGCACGGCCAATTAAATTATACACATTTTTGCTGCACTTCATTTAAACTTATTTCCTGGAATTTTATTAGAGATATATTTCAAACAATTCAGTTCTCACTTCGCGGCAAGGCAAAAAAATACATGAAAACTCGAAACATCTTCATTAAAAATTGTAAAATACAGAAAAACATAAAACACCAAATACATTTTGAAAAAGTTTTAAAAAAATTTCAATTAAAATTAAGAGTTTTTACTCAAAAACAAGGAATTCGGCAAGCGAGCAGGAAGGCAGATTTTTCGGTGCGCAAAATCAAAAGTTTACTTAGGGTTCCACTCGGCAAAAAGACACTGAAATTGGAGCACAAATTGACTTAATTCTATGTTCTATTCAGAGTTTCAAATGTAAACAAATGGCAGCCTCGTTAGGCGTAGTATCCCTTAAACTTTCAAATTGTTGATAGTTCTATAACTATTGCATGAAAACAAAAGCACAATTTACCAACATATAAGAATAAAGAAACTGAATTCACCGAGCCGGGTAACAGAGTCGGGTTATATATATCTATATATATATATACGCGCGCGCGCGCGTGTGTGTGTGGGGGGGTGCTGCCGATTGCATCTAAAAAGCGAGGTGCACAACCGTATGTTATAGCAGTCTCATATACAAAATTTCAAGTTTCTAAGATTACTCGTTTTTGAGTCAAACGAGATACGTACGTAAGTACATACGTAAAGAAAAAATCTCTTTGGAATCCATTTTAAATCCATTTTATAATCCGTTTTGGAAAAAAGGGACCTTTATTCTGTCCGTACATACAGATTTCATGCAAAAACATCGTTCAAATGGATTCGAGAGCCTTCAAAATGGATATTTTCGTTGAAATATGATAGCTGACATTTTTCGCGATTACGATATTCCTTTACGTCGTACAAGGAAGTAAAATGTGCTCCTGTTTCAATGAAAAATTTGATCGTTTCTTTCTGTTTTACAGCAATGCTTTGATTTAAAAGCTAATTCCGGCGTTGATTTTACGTGAAATCTTACCGTCTTGAAAAACATAAGTAACAAATTAAAGGATTATAAAAAGGATAATGTAAAGGATTATTTTTTTCCAAAAAAAAAAAAAAAAAAAACGCGATTACTTTACAAACGCAAAATTAAAAAATTACATTTTTTATTGAATACGGTCAGAGTTATGAAAAATTTATTTTTTTTGTCCTAAGCACAAGTACAGAACATAGCTTACATTCAAATTTTATACATTATCCGGTCTAAATTTAGATACTATTCACTAATTTAATAAGTTGGAATGATAACACAAATTTGCTGCTCTATTTCTCTCTATCTCTCTCTCACACACACACACAAATTGTTTTACTACATAATTCGATAATTACCATTAAATAAACTAGTAAATGAAAAGAAATTCAAAAAATTATTAAATTCAGAAATTTAATTCACGTAAAACTTCTAGCACAGAAATTCTGAACTTAAAGCATAGAAATCTGACACATAATAGATGATAATAGAAACCTTACGTAATGTAACAAAATGTCAATTAACATGTATTTATGTTAATGATGTATTTCGGTTAAAAAATTATCAAGTATAATCTGAAGCTTAAACATTAGTATCTTATTAAGCTAAATTTTAAATTTTATTTTCAAGTTCTTTCATTTATCGAAAAATCTAAATCAGTACAAAAATGTAAATACTCACAAAATACAAAATATCATCCGGATACTACATATCAAAGACAAATTGGTACATTTTAAGATACGTAATTTTGACAGCCAGATACTATTTTCATGAGGTTTCAGCTATTTACTGCCCGCAGATCGAACGTAAAATGTTCTGTTTGTGGTTACCTGACTGCGCCGTTTTAGTTTTATCAATGGTATTTACTCTGTTGGCATGGGCACGGCAAACAAAAAAGAAAAGTGCTCTTGAGAGTATTTCCTTTCTTCATTCATTCCTGTTTGTTTATTTTCCTTAATAGCATGGCTGTCTGCAGATCGTATTCCTTACTTGTCGTTCAGATAATTTTCCATCATAAAATGACTCACGGGAAACCTTTCCTGTCAGAAACAAAGTTGGGTTTTCCACCAACGGCCGCCTGCATTCGTATATGAAACACATGACTACTCGAATGCAAAATTGCATTAAGTTTCTGCATTGTTTTAAATAAATGAAACAATTTAAGTTATTACAGGAAGGAATCTACTGATGGAGACAATTACATTAAAAAACAAGTAATACAAAAAAATTTTAAAGTCTATTCCTACTTAATGAGAATTTTCGCTACATAATGGGACATTACATCCGCTTCATCCAACTCTATAAAAATACAATTCTTTAATTTCATTACACTTTAAAAATCTTTAGAACACTGTTTTACTGTTGCCACTTATTTTTGTTAAATATTACAATCCCATTTATCGCAGTCATGTACTACTATTTATAAGTTGGCATAAAATTCATTTTTACAGCACGTGAGAATTCCTAATAAACGGTTATTATTTGTAAGTCTTATAGTATATTTAATAAAAACAGTATATCTCCAGTTCCGATAAACGGGAATAAATAAGTAGGAATTGACTGTGTGAAAAAATATATGTGAAAAAAACTGTATTAACAAATAATATGTGAAAAAACTGTATTAACAAATAATATGTGAAAAAACTGTATTAACATCGAATGTTATCCACCACAAGTTAAAAAAAATGTATTTGAACTCTAGTGGATGAATAAAAAGTATTTTATTAACGATTGAAAATTTGAACAAGATACAGGGAGAAGTGAGCTAATAGTAGGAATTTAATTAGAACTTACTGGAATCACCAGCCTAATAACTTAAATGGAAAATTTTAAGTTTGGTTAAATTTGTCTATTGCTTCAAAGTTTAGGTGAGAAAGCTTCAATGCTAGCTCTTTTCCTTGGACCATTTTGACTAGTACAGACAAAGTAACTTTTTTATTAGATACCCTTCTTCAGAATATACCCTCAGAAAAACTTAATATTTACTTTTAAGATTCCTTTCAGAATTTTAAGAATAGGACTCCTCTGAAACGCGCCAAGTGTGCTACCGTTACACCACGACGGCATGCTGGAAGGTGGGAGAAAATACCTTATCAGTTTAACTTATTCTTTCTGCGCTCCCCACCAGAATGCAAATTAGCTTGAAGTGTGTTTAAGCTGAGAGTTTGGGATCTTGAGAGGGATATAGATTTCTTGATTTTCACGTAGCGTTGTTAGAATATACTAGCTCTTGCTAACTATAATCATGTGGGCTTTGCCGAGCCGATACTTTAAACTTAAGTAAGCTTTGTTCCAACCGATACTTAAGTAGATGCCTATAAGTTATTTGACACAGCTTGTAGTATATTTATAATTTGTATCGCCACAAGTCATGGTTATTTGTAGCACAAGCCGTGCCATGTTTTGTTAAGGATCAGTTTAATAAAAAAGTTGCGGATAGTGATACAGAGTGCTTCAGATATTTGAGAGGGATACAGAGTTCCTGATTTTCACGTAGCGTTGGTAAAATATACTAGCTCTTGCTAAATATAATCATCTTTGGCTTTGCATTCTATCCCAGCTGATAATTTAAACTCAAGTGCCTATAATTTATTTGATTTAGTTTCTAGCATATTTTTAATTTGCATCGATACAAGTCATGGTTACGTGTAGCACAAGCCGTGCCCTGTTTTGTTAAGGCTCAGTTTGATAAAAAAAAAGTTGTTAAGTCTTTGCAAGTCATTGTCATGCTATTTTAGGCATAACGAGAACTCGCTAAAATTGTAGGACTGAAGTTCCAATATCAGACAAGTATACATAATTTCAAGACATCATGAAGTAATAATAATAAAAGAATAATCGTGATTTACATTTCTCGTGACATGCAAAGCTTTTTTCATTCGATGTCATACCTATTAAAATGCCTGCATTAAATCGCTATATAGGCACTAAATATTGTAATAGCATCCATACCAAACGCACTTGAATTAATTGATTAATTAAGATACCCTGGGTAAGATGAGCATGTGAGTACTACGAGATCTAAGTCTGTATACTACGTTTCTTAAATTAAGATATTTTAATATGATAGTCCATAGAATTGATCTTTTCACTAAGTAAATTTCAGAAAATGGATGAATGCTTTCATTGTTAATATTTAAACTAACTCAATACTTACAACTGTTATATTTTTAATTAATTTTAAAATATTTATTTAAAAGTTCGGAAATACAGATTAATAATAGTCTATTGAGAAAGATAAGTACATACAAACTATGTAATATCACCACAAATAAAATCAGTGATACTATTCACAATTTACATAATTATTATGGGATACAATAAAGATATACATCTTTATAACCAGTCGACCGCCAGTCGACAAAGTTTTAGAATAATACAAAAGTGAATTTTTTATTACATGTCTGCAGTAAAATTAAAAATTATTGGAAAGTTTTGTTCATGATTAAACTAACTTAATTTTACGTAAAATATTACGTAAAATTAAATTTCAGTCCTATAGAATACTTTTTACAATTTTGTACTAGCCTATTTAACAATTAAATGTTTAAATATATAGATGATTAAAACGGGAAAATAATTAATGCACGATATTAAAATGCTATTGAAAAAACTGTTTGCATGTTTTTCTTTATTCATGTTTGGTTAAAAAATATGTAAAACACCAGATCATACCCAGAAATTCTGAATTCAAAAATTTTCTTTCCAGTCTTTTTGAAATTAGTATAATGCTTGTAGAATTCTTTTTAATGCTTTTGATTTCTTAAATAATTTTCGTAAAAATAACAGGAAAAGTTCAGAGCCTCTATTATTCTCCAAATTATATAACTATTTATGAAGGCGTGCTACCAAGATACCTACATAGTAACTGTCAACGTTATTTATCTTTTCCTGTTTATGCATTTCTAATTTAAAACATTAATACTAATCTATTAAGCTACCTACATAGTAACTGTCAACATTATTTATATTTTCCTGCTTATGCATATCTATTTTAAAACCTTAATACTAATTTAATAATATCATAATTTATTATTGAAAAACTTTATTTCAATGGGTTGTTAAAGTGTTTTGGTCACCAGTTCAAGCACATTTAAATTCGACCCCATCTCATAAGAAAGAATTTTTAGTCCAAAGGGGCTTTGTCCCTAAAGGACTATTGTTTGCGTTTTGCGATTTTCCGTCGGAAACATTAAAAGCCTGAATCACTTTTTAAACTGTTGCCACCAAATATTGCAGCCTTGTATTCTATTTAAAGAAATTAAATAATGAAGAATCTGCATAAATGTAGGTATATTTCTCCAAATGTGATAAAACGACGGTACCTAGAGCCATCCAATTTTGAATAACGTACGTTTCCACCCGAATTTGGAAGCCCGAATTTAGAATCTGTTCTATTCTCTATTTCATATTGTGTAAAACTTTAACGAATTTTTGATGAACAAACTCAAACGATTTAAAAGCGAGCAATGGCAACTCTCTACGAGGGGAGAGAAAACCGTACTCGGAGCTGTGTATTAGAAACTCTAAAGACATACACATTTTAAAATTATTTTACGATATTGCTGTTGAACTGAATTTCATGGTTTAAGTCCGAAGAACATGATATTTAATAAATAAAGGTAACACACAAATCGTTAAGAAACGCCCCTTTGGGCGTAATTTAAAATCTGAAACTTTTCAGAGAATTATACTCGAATTACCTTTAGTTCCATTATTTCCTCATAAGATGGTAGGGTACATAAAGAACTTACTTTGCTTTCTTTTGACCAGATATTATTTCTTTGATTCTTCAGGTGTTCCAAGGCATTTCGTCTATGAAACAAACCTATTCTTAATTATGCAAGTTCCTTAAGACGACAGGATTGAGTGCAATGAATGCCAAAAAAAAAAAAAGGTGCTGTATATTCAGACGCAATATTCTTTCTTTTTCACTAGAATGATCGTCTGCCCATCACATTTTTACCTCCGCTTGCCAACTTGGCACGAGATTGAATCGAACGGGAGGAAAGACGGCTCGTTCGCTCTCGCACAACGTAACTTCCCTAATTCAGCATTCCCTCCCTCGTTGCGAAAAGGTAAAACAGAATACAACGAGCGTGAACTCCGAGAGAAATTGCAACGTCACAGTGACGTCGACCGGTACAGGTACACCTATCTTTTAAAGAACGCGGCGCCACCAGTATGTTTGCCACCGGAATCACTTCTGCCACTTGCCACATTATGCCAGCTGCGCTGACAGCGAAAAATCACAGAAAGCAGAATGACAGCAATGACATGCTGCCAAGGGGGAAATTCCAGCGAAATACCTTGCTAAGAAATTGATTTTAAAACATTTGAAATATTTAAAATTAGAGATGAAAAATAATTTTAAAAGTGAAATAAGAGGAAAACGCAATAGAATTTCGTTTTCTCTTTCCGTCGAAATTGTTCAGAAACACTTTAAAAATCGAAACTTGTCAATCAATTTCTCCGCAGGTTGAATCTCCAGTCGGAGAACTCCAGTGATGCATCAGTCTACCGTTCACTGATGGCAGAGATAAAATTTCTGGAACTGCACAGTAAAATAATATTTATCACCATTTGTTTTTAGGATAATATGATTGAAATAACAGTAAAAGGAGTGAATAATTAAACTTTCTTGAAATACATTTAAGTATTATATATGTTACCGGCAAAGTTTGAAATCCGGTGTTCTATAGAATGCCTAGGCATTGTATATAATTCCTAAAACTAGCCGGCAATGTATGAAACGTTTCACATTTCACACATTTCCTAGGCATTCTACAGAAGGCTAAATGACAAACCGGCAAAGTATGAAAGACACTTCTGATTCGTTTCGAAGAACCGAAACTACTTACGAGAAGTTAGTAAATGACGTAAAAAAGCCAAAGTGACTACTCAGAAGGAACCACGGGACTACTGGCTGCTGAATTGCTAGGATGTGATGTTTGTAGAAAACGAAAATGCATTCATTTACCCTGTTAAAGAAAGCGTCAGTACCATACAGTATGGTGTCACGGGCGCTGAGTTATTTTCCGTTTGAGTACTGCACATGGGCGACGTGACACAATGTTGAAAGAATTTTGAACCAACTACAGAAAGGTCACGTGTAATGAAATTGAACTCTACAACTACCTTTGTGAGTCCTGCCAGAAAAAACCAAAAAGGTATCAAAAAGGGCATTGACATGAAACGTATGATTGTGTCTAAATTTAATTTCCGCTTTCAGGTAGATCTTATTGATTCCCAGTCTCAGCCAGATAGAAAATACAAACTTATGTTGTATCAAGATCATCTCACTATTATATTTTACATATTTCGAATAATAGTTTTTTAATGGCACTTTTTCATTAATTTTTAAAATAATATTTGCAGTTTTGAAGAATGAATGTCTTTGAAATAAATAGTCTTATCATAACCTTTTTTCATACTTTGCCTAAAGAGCATTTGTCATTCTAAAGAATGCCTAGGTATTATAAACAGTGCCTAGGGAAAGTATGTAATAAGTTTCACATTTTATACTTTGCCTAAAAACGTCCGGCATTATATACAATGGCATTACGTACAATGACGTCCGGCATTATATACAATGGCATTATATACAATGATCATATACAATGATACAACGACTACGGCATTATGTATAATTTTGCAATAGTCCCTTAGCTCTGCATTATTTTAACTTGATTACTGCCCCTTTCCAATCTAAAAATAGTAACCTCTTGTAAGAAATATCTCTAAACTGAGGCATTTAAAAATTAACCACTGTCATAAGATTCTTACATAACGCTAAAAACGTAGGCTCTTACATAAAGGTCAATAATAATTTTAGATTCTTAAAATTAACCTAGTAAAAATACATCCACATCGAAACTAACTCATTCTGCATGAAGATTTGAACATCACGAAAACATCGCATTTGTTCTCTACTTCTCTTGCTAGACACGTAGTCTGTTTTTAAATATCTTTGCAAATTTTTAAATGGTAGCGGCGTTTATTTGTGTTAGCTTCAAAACGTTTGTTAACGAGAATGAAAAAAAGTCGGTGAGGTGTACAAGCTTCTTGTTTAAGCATCTGTATGTCGGCAACATATGACTTAACAATCCAAATTATTACACACACACAATTAAATATTCATTTTTATTTCAGTTGACATTTCTATCCACAATTTACTTGGCACTTAACCTTTCAAGAACATTTACGTTTTTGATACTGCTGAGATTTAATGCGTAGGAGGAATCCGATCCTTTAACAGCTTTCGATAGTCGACTGGAAAGGCAGGAAAAAGATGTTGACACAAACCAAGTTCAGCTAACTACAATCTTTATTTCTAGGCACATTAGAATCATTCTTCGTAGACACTATACGTTTTGGTCATAAACAATTACAATAATTTCTTATATACACTGGTTGTAAAAGTAAGACGTAGGCATCTTAGACTGAGAAACGAAGCAACATGAAGTTAGCACGGTAGAAGCTAAGGAAAGGAAGATGATGCAGTTAGCTTGCGAGCGGTACTTATACCAAGTACATGCAGAAAGTACTCTAAGCTATGATTGGTTAATTACAGATTGTCATATTACATGGAAAGATCTCGAATTTGAGAGAACAGATGAGTTTAGGATGAGAGCAACAAATCTAGAATAGTTAATTTTGAAGTCGCCAACTACTCTTAAAGCAGCCACCGTAATTTGTTACATCTTATATACATTTTTTTTAACAATAGAATGAATTTTGTGACGGAAAGAAATAAAATTAACAATTTTAATGATAGAAAAACTTTGTCAATAGTAAAAAGCTTTCAAATAATTTAGTTTGTGAGATAAACTGACCAGTTTCTCTTTCATATATTGATTCTATTTTATAATGATTTCTTAATGGCACAAGTGATTTTGTTTCTTTAAGTTTATTTTTTATCAGTCCGAAGGGGCTTTGTCCCTGAAGGACTATTGTTTTCGTTTTGCGATTTTGCGTCGGAAACATTAAAAGTCTGCATCGCTTTTCAAACTGTTGCCACAAAATATTGCCGCCCTGTATTATATTTAAAGAAATTAAATAATGTAGAATGTGCATAAATGTATGTATGTTTCTCGCATTGTGATAAAGCGACGGTACCTAAAGCCATCGAATTTTGAATGCCGTAATCCTGCTGGGAATATAGGCATCTGGAAGACCAAATTTGAAATTTGGAATTTGTTTTATTAGTCCAAAGGGATTTAGTTCCGAAGGACTATTACTTTCGTTTTGCGATTTTGCGTCGGAAACACAAAAACGGCGTATCACTTTTCAAATTGTTGCCACTAAATGTTATCGCTCTGCATTAAATTTTAAAAAATGAAAAATCTGCATAAATGTATGCATGTTTCTCGCATTGTGATAAAACCTAGAGCCATCGAATTTTGAATGACGTAATCCTACTGCGAATATGGGCATCTGGAAGCCCTAATTTTGAATTTGAAATTTGCTTTTTATCGATTTTATGCTTTGTAACATTTCAACGAATTTCTGATTAACAAACTAAATGATTTCAAAGCGAGCAATGGCAACACTATAAGGAAAAAAAAAACATTTTTATCTCCAGCGCACGAGACTTACGGAAATTCTAAAGATATGTTCATTTTAAAATGATTTTGCGCTATTGATTTTGAACTGAATTTTATGGTTTGAGTACGTAGTACATGATATTTAATAAAAAAGGTAGCACACGAAACGTTAAAAAAATGCGCCTTTGGACGTAATTTAAAATCTGAAATCTTTCAGGTTTTTTTTTTCTTTTTTTAACGATTTCATATTTTGTCAAAGTTTAACGGATTTTTGATTAACAAACTCGAGGATTTCAAAGCGGGCAATGGCAACGTTGTACAGAAAAAAAGCATTTTTATCTGCAGCGCGTGAGACTGTGTGTAGGAAATTCTAAAGATACGCTCAGTTTAAAATTATTTTGCGATATTGTTCTTTAACTGAATTTTATGGTTTAAATACGAAGAACATGATATTCAATAAATAAAAGTAACATGCAAAATGTTTAAAAAACGCCCCTTTGGACGTAATTTAAAATCGGAAACCTTTCAGATTTTTAAAATTTTTTTTATTTTAGTGTTGAACATGTTACATAATTTAGTAGTGCCGATGATTTATACATCCAGGCCATCACATTAATATCAATAATTTAATTAAATAAAATACAGGTATATTGCAAAAAAAAACTGCACCATTTTGGCAGTGCCCTCGTTTCTCTAAATCTGAGCTGAGGTTGACAGGGTCACGTGGCTTCGTGATTGAATGCGGATGGCTCCGTCTTGCCCAGCAGAACGCAAGCACCGTAACTCGGCAACGGAAATGTCAACACCCTCAGGGGGTCAGGAAATTCATTGTCCGTAAATAATAGATGAGTAT
This sequence comes from Stegodyphus mimosarum, assembly GCA_000611955.2. Lineage (NCBI taxonomy): Eukaryota > Metazoa > Arthropoda > Arachnida > Araneae > Eresidae > Stegodyphus > Stegodyphus mimosarum. The sequence goes on from KK113910.1 coordinate 126,897, forward strand.
CGTTTTGCAAAATTTATCAAAACTCATTTAAGATTCCTTACTGCTTAAATGTTAGGTATGCGTCAACCATGGGGCGTCAGCGTCTTTAGGCGCGACCACTAAAGTGGCATTAAATTATACTATTAGGCCCGCTTCGTAGGGGCTCAGTTTTCTAAATGAAAAAAAATCTGCTGATTTATGAATAAGAGTATGAAAAATGTTCTATAAGGTAAATGAAAGAATATGTCCAATCGTGTTTGGAATAGTGAACCAATAGCCATTATTGCAACTAAATAGAATTTTGTTTTGAGATGTAATAGCGAACAATTACTTCGGAAATATGTTTATAAAAAAAGTATTTAATGATATTAGAGTTAGAAGGGCAAGTTCAGTGAACTTTTAGCTGTTTATAATTATACGAAACAAATTAAAAAAATAATTTCTTTATTTTATGTAGTTTTCCTTAACTGCAATGTCCTTGGATCACTGAGTCGAATTCTTTCAAAGAAGAAAAAAAAGGAAAAGAGTTGTTGCAGTCCTAAAACCATTTTTGCAGTGGAACTTTTCACAACAGTGTTCGGCCCGAGGTCCGAATCCTACAAACGGGCTGGCTGCATTGGCGTTTCCGTGGTTTTCCCCATGTGTGACGTGTGTACGAGGCATTTTCCCTTAGAAAGTCTTCCCCGACGGCATCTCTCCCTTTAGGCAAATAACCCTCGAGTGTTTTGCCGTAATCAATTAAAAGAAACCGAACCTTTTGTGCGGCTACCATGCGAAAGCAACACGCTTCTGCTGAATTTTAACGTGTGTTGTTAATCATTATGGCTTGTCAAAATTAGATCAATTAGTTGGCATAATAAATATTTATTTAATGCGATTTAACTTCGCAAAAGTCACTGAAGAAAGGCATGCATAGAAACGATATCCAGAATCTCTCAAGTAGACGTCAATGTTCTGAACTTGAGGCTAAGAAGATCCATAATATCTCCACGGCATTACTTTTAGTTTCGCCGCCCAGACGGTATAGTAGTTAGCGGATTAATATTAAAGGGCCACGATACCAAAGGGCCTGGGTTCGAATTCCCGAGAAGGCATGGCTGCAACTGTCCGTCCCTTCATAGGAGGCAAAGGGGGTCTACCTATAAGGTGCCTCTATAATAAAGTGACCTTCACTTCTGGTCTTAGTATTGACCAAGACGAAGTCGGCTTAGGGCCCTCCATTGAAAAAAAAAAACTTTTAGTTTCGCTTTCGGCTCACAACTCCGAATTTAACACGTCTCATCTACCATGAATAAAAAACCATAAATAAAAAACATGCTATAAACATAAACATACTAAAACATAACTAGCTATGAATAAAAAACAATTTTCGTCGGCGTTTATCACAACGAGCAGTTCTTGAGAACAATCAACTTTCCCTTTTTATTATTATTTCTGGCGTCAGCATCCAAGTTATACATTTCTCAAAATCAATGAGTTGTATTATACAGGTATATCTTTGATATATTCAACATTTATGCATGACGAGATAAGTGTTTATCATGTTAAAATTACAGGATCAGACAAATCATACAAGATAAATGTAAAGTGTATTGTAGATATACACAATCGGTATCTTTCTTGATGAGTTTTGATGAGTAGTCTTGTATTTATCTTGTATGATGAATATATTTTCGACATACTGAACGCTTTATGCATGATTTTCTTTCATCGACTTATGCAAATTTCCGTCCTAATATGAGAAACTGATTTTCTATTACATATTCTTCGGCTTTTGCACATGTTTCTTTGACGGTCCCATCTACAATGCGGCTTTCTTTTGGAGCATATTCGAAAGGCTTTTCCCTGCCTTAAACATGGTAACTTATCTTTTTATGGTGGCATAGAAATGCTCAATATTGGCCGACAACCAGCGTAACTGCGCATGAGCAAGACCGACCGGTGTTTCATGATTATGCAACATTTCAAAGGAGGGAAATATGATTTATTTTTGTCTATTTCTTTGAAGATGTGTACGATATTACACAAAGTAACAAGCCGAGTTCTTTTTAATCGTTCAGTCGTCGCTAAAGGAAAGGCCAAAATTCTAAAACCTCTGTATTTTCATATGCACGAGAAAAAACGTATAGTGTAAACTATATGATATTTGTAAAAAACATTTTAAGTAATCTTACTACTTAAATTTTATCAATAAATTTTATTGTATTCATGTATGTTATAAAAATATCAACCCTCACCTTGTGGTGAACCTCAGTAATTCGCTCACATAGACCCTGCATCGATTATCCAGAAATTTCGAGCTTTATGCTTTGCTATGCGTGTCCAGTCTGGACGTATGCTTGCAAAAGTACTAGAAAAAGGTTGCAGGCAAATCGTAGATGCCCAGTGGTACCTTCGAAATAACCAGATTCACGAGGAACTAAATATTGTTCAGCTCAGGACTCATTACTATTTTTTTTTTTTCAAAAAGATTCCATGAGAGGCAGAGCAACAACAATATAAACAACTCCATCCACTTTTTAGATCCACCACCTGATAGTCGTCCACCACCTTTTAGATCCTACGCCACTTGTGCGGTAATTTAGAATTTTTCGATGTCAGGAAGCTTAAGAAATCCCCAATATCTTCTCCGGAATTCGACCTCAGGATTTCCCGAATGCGCGTCGGACGTGCTGTCCAGTTACGCGACGAAGGCATGCAGAAAAAAGGGGGGAAATAATAACGTGCTCGAAGAGGGTTTGTATTAGTGAAGAGGAGGCCAGGGTTTGGGTACATGGAAATAATTCTGTTTTCGTCACACTTTCTGACGATGACGACGAAGTTATCGTACATGTATTAGGAAAGAAGAAAGATGTCAGACGAAGGGAGAGGATGAAGCTGATATTCAGAGTAAGAAAATTAGGTAGAAGAAAGGTAAGGAAGATTGGCGGAAAAATGTTCTTTTGCGTCAGTGCATGCTATTATGAAGCTTCAATCCACGTACAATTTTTAAAACTACGGTGATAATCTTGTCAAGTAAACATTTGATAATATAGGCCATCACGCTAAGAAGAAATTCGTAACTTTCATATGATAATAAATACTGAGATTTTAAAATGCTGTTTAATTTCATTGTTCTGAAATAAAATCATGTGTATGTGTTGTAATTTTAAATAAACTATATGATTCTTTTATATTATTTACTTAACTGTGGCCGGTGATTGAAAAAACAAGACCGACAAACATCTTATGCTGCAAATTCAAAGAATGGCATCACAAAACATAAATGAGTAAGTTCAAGGAATACTTATTCAGTTATCCGGAATCGGCAAGCTCCCGCTGCTGCCGGTTGAAAGGGCTTCTACTGTACTTCTTTAAATATGTATATTGTTTACCAAAGAAATAAATTATTTATAAGAAAATATTTATCTTTATATTTTTATTCTATTGTTACGGATTTCATATTTATTTGACTATTTATTTAGAATTGTAATTAAAATTGCTTTATTTTCCTATGCAACGCACACGATTTTTGAAGAGAAAGCTATGTCTGAAAAATAAAAATAAAAGCGCGCGTGCATTTAATGTGTAATAAATAAATATCTCGTAATTACTGTTGTCATGCAGAAAAATCTAGAAAAATCGAGATTGTTCTAGTGATAATTAAAAAGCTTATAAAAGCCGAATTGACGATTTCGCTGTGAGATAGAATTAGTTTATCTGTTTTGAATTGAGTTTTGCTAAACGTTTGAGATATTGTGATATTGTGCGAATATCTCTGAAGAAACATTTGAGCATTTTGATTTATTTCTTGTGGAAAGAATAAATTTTTGTTAACTTTTTAACGATTTGTGAATTCAATCCATAACGAAAACGTACGCACACAACACTATATTTAATAGCTCAAAAGATGGCGAAAAAAGTCTGGACGATAAAAATACGTCATGAATGAAATAAGTTTAAAAAATACTGCTCTTTAAAACCTGAAGACTTAATGTGTTGGAGATACTCCGTCATGAAGAGACATTTCTATAGAGGAATAGATGGCTTTTATGTTTTATACATAAGAAATCTCCAGATATACCTCGTATTCGGTGCTTTTATCTGTCGTACTTGTTAAGTGATAATTAAGCCATTCAGTCGTTGGCAATAGAAAATTAACTCCACAATACTTTACAGTATCTAAATTTATAAACCTAAACGGAGGATAAGATGAATATCAATTGTCAATTTTTAAATAATACTGTAATATTCTAGCTAAATGAGTTGCTAGAATACTTAAGAACTGTGTAGCAAATAAATCGCAGAGTTTCTAGTTGATAATAAGTCCAAAGAGGGGTTAAATTTATCTTTTATTCCAACTCAATAAGGATTTACAGATGGCTCCTTCTCAGGCTTACAGTAAGCCTACCTCAAGATAAAAATAAAAACTAAACTAAAACCAGCCGAAGCTACACAGAAATAGCTAAAGCGTTGCTTATGAACGATCACCGGTGAATACTATCCGGCACATAAGAGTACGGTCGAATTGTAAGATTAGACTTAAAACAACAACGTGGCCCAGAAGGCAGAGCACGCTCTACTACGCTCTTCTACTGAAGTGATCGAGACTTCAGTTTAAATACTGGTTTCTACCTCATTTATATAAAACGCTCATCTAAAAACTAATTCTGGTAGCATATCGCAGGTGAAAAATAAGGAAGAAAAAGAAAGCTTGTACCAAAATAAAAATAACAATTATGAAATTAAAATAAACCCGTACAATGTAATCAAATCTTGACAATCAACACTCATAGTTAATAAAAGAAATTTTTTTTACTGATTTTTATTTTCTTGTATGAAGAATATGAGGTATCGTAAAAGGGAAATATTTCTTGTATCATATTTCATTAAAAATAGCTATGCTGACAGTTCTCGAATCCCTTTGAATGATTTTTTTGCGTGACATCTGTACGTACGGAAAGAAGA
>KK113910.1:131850-154205 GCA_000611955.2 Stegodyphus mimosarum
TCTGTACGTAAAAGATTCAAAATCTCTCTCTTCCAAACCAGATTGTAAAATGGATTTAAAATGAACTCAGAAGAAATTTCAGATATGTACGTATTCATATATATATTTATACATATTCATATTCCCACTTTATAACCCGGCTTAATGAATTCAGTTTTTGATTCTTATATTTTGGTAAATTGTGCTTTTTTGTTTTAAAAATGATTGAATTATGCTGTTCTTATGTTCCGGCTAAGGTTTTTATGCCTTTAGTTAATCTGCATGCAATAGTTTAAGAATTGTAATAAACAATTTCAAAGTGTCACTAGTCGCTTTCAAAGTGGCGGCTATTTGTTTACATTTGAAGCTGTTAGTAAAACAGTGAATTAAGTCAGTTGGTGCGCCAACTTCAGTACACAACTTTTGCACAGAGGGACCAGAAGGTAATTTTAAATACTTGGGCACTGAAAATACTGTCTTTCTCCTCATTGGCCGAATTGGTTGTTTTTTGTAGAAACCAATTTTGATTGAAAAATTTTTTCTCTAACTGTTTTTAACTGTATTTGGTATTATAGGTTTCTCTGTGTTTTACAATTTTTAATGAAGACGTTTTAAGTTAGTGAGAATTGAATTGATTGAATGAGAATATATTTTTAATGAAATTCGAGGAAATAAGTTTAAATTAAACGCAGCAAAAAATGTGTATAATTTAATGTGCCGTTCAAAGAAGTCATGTGGTGTCTATATCAGGTAATTTTATTTTGTAACTATAATTGAAGTGAAAATAAATTAGTTTATTCGTTATCTTCAGATCTGTATATTATTTGCCTTTCTTCACGAATCAAACATAATGAGTATTCACAGTATGAATACTCGAGTGTTCTGCACACAGAAGCCTAAGAAAATCAAAAAAGGTTTCAATTTTAAAACAAAATGTTCCTGATTAAAAAAAAAAATAAATAAAATTTTAAAAAAAATCTGAAAGGTTTCAGATTTTAATTACATCGAAAGGGGCATTTATTTAACATTTTGTGTGTTACCTTTATTTATTAATACCATGTTCTTCGCACTTAAACCATAAAATTCAGTTCAACAGCAATATCGCAAAATAATTTTAAATTGAGTATATCTTTAGAAATTTCGGTACACACTCTCACGCGCTGGAGATAAAAATGTTTTTCTGTACAACGTTGGTATTGCTGGCTTTGAAATCTTTGAGTTTGTTCATGAAAAATTCGTTAAAGTTTTAGAGAATATTGTTACTAATTTCACATTTATTTGGCTATTTATTTAGAATTGTAATTAAAATTCCTTTTTACTTTGCCTTGCAACGCAAAAGCAAGCAGTAAATTGGAAAGTGAAACGACGCAAAATGCCAAAACGAAAGTAATAGTCCTTCGGCATTCAAATCCCTTTGGACTAAAAAGACCTGACGTGAAAGTTCAAGAAATGTACTAATTGATTTGTTTGTATATCTGTTTGAATAACTGCTTCACATTTACCTCAGATTAATTGTGTTTTATTTTTTTCGGGGGGGGGTGGCGGAGAACTAATTCGATTTAGAGCAATGCTAAATGCGATTTTCCGTTTAGATGGTCGTTATTAAATTGTTGTAAAAACATTAACTGAAATGGGCTGTTACAACAAATAAACAATTGAAATGTTTTAATAAATATTCGAACAATTATCATGTTTTCGTACGCGTCATAGTTAAAATTGGTAATCTGAAAAGAAAATAAGCCATAAAATTTACGATTATTAAAATAATATATAACATAAAACTAGTAGGTATTTCTTCTGCCTTCTTAGTATGCCTTCGTAGTGTAGTGGTCAGCACACTCGGCGCGCATTCGAGCGGCCCGTGGTTCGAGTCCCGGCGAGGGTATTGCTCATTTTTCATCTCTCCAGCTTCCAAATACCTAATGTCTCTACAAAGTTAGAAATTTGAAAAACAGGACAATGATACATAACAGTTGGAAATGCATTTCAAACTTCATTGTGAAGACTTTTCCTAATTCCTAAGAAAAAAAAATCCCCTCATTCAAATCTCAGGTTGAAAATTTCAAATAAAAAAATTAGTTTTAACTGCAAACGTTAGTGTATCACGTAATCGCATTTGAAAGTAAAACGAGTGATGGAAAAAATATGAATCCGAAAAGCTAAGTTACGGCAATATTCAGGAATGAAAAAGGAAAAAAAGATGAGAAAATAAAGCCTCGAAAAGAAAAAAAAAAAAAAAAAAAGAGCGGAAATTTCACGTTTTTAAAGACTGAAGGGGAAAATAATGAGAAAAAGAGGCACTCCCTAAAATTACAGCCCGAAATCATTGCTGAAGAGAAGCCTGCTAAAGCTAAAGTTTGGTCTTTAGAAATACATTATTCATAAATGTCATCCTTAGAAAATCGTTAAATAAAGAAAACTAGTTTTGAATACGCCACGCGTGTAAATAATAAAAAGTTGACTCATTTTTAACATGGAAGGAAACTCGTCGAAGGAGGGAGCAGATTTAAACCAGTAACAGCTGCGTATAAGCATGGAACGGAGTACTTGCGATCAAGCATTTTCTCTTGAAAAAAAAAAAGAATCTCCGAGACTTCTTATCTCATTAGCATGACAGCTAAAATGAAAATGAAATGTTTGTGAATAAAAATTGCATTTTTGTTGTAGTTAACGACAGAGATTATTAAAGGATACTAATATAGGTTTAAGCAAATAAGGTATAACATCTACCCTCTTCTTACGCAGTTTACAGTAATTTTAAAGGTAAAAGAGAACTTTTCAAGCTGAATAAATGTGAAAAACATATCAAATGTGATTCAGCGTTTAAAATAGTTAAAGGTCGTAAACTTGTAATAAATACATCGAAGAAGTAAAACGTGTGTACATAAAAAAGCTGAAATATAAAGATCACCTACTTAATATGATATTGGTCTTTCATGTGATTACCACGATAGGGAATTGATGCTTTAAAATGTTTAAATTCGTTTCTATATTGTGTTAATAACCTAATAGGTTAGGTTATTCAATTATGGCAAAGCACACGAGGGCTATCTGCCTAAAGGGAGGGATGCCTTCGTGGAGGACTTTCTAAGGGAAACTGGCTCGTATACACGTTACAGATGGGGAAAACCACGAAAACGCCCATGCAGCCAGCCCGCTCGCGGGATTCGAACCTCGGACCGAACTACCAGTGTGCAGCGTCTTTACCGCTCGGCCGCTGGTGAACCTAATAACAGACCTTTTAACTTTCTGAAAGTTCTATTGTTGTTTTTCATGATGTACACTGCGGGGGGAGGACAGTTCTATATCTCCCGTTTTACCGGGCCGATTGACGAAATTCAAATTACGTTTTTTATGTCTCGAAAGCGCGACTTATGATATGTATTAGATTTATATAAAGCATTGTTCTAATAGAGCCATATTAATACAAAATCGAACTTTTTCTGAAATAACATACCGATTTTTTCCATATTTCGATTCTACGACTCAAATTATGAATAAATATTAAATTTTGTAAAATTTGGTGCGAAATTTACGGAGAAATTCAAAAATTTAACTTGGCGTTTTTTTTTAGTTTGAGCCCAGAATAATTTACTTGGCGAACTTCTTAATATCTGGCAACCTATTTTCCTGTCTCTTCTATTGTGGATGAGCGGAAAAAAAGTCACATCGTTCTTATTTGCAAATAATTTTAACAAAGTGCGTAACCACATTTCCGGCAATTCTCGCTTTCAGCAAATATGCCAAATTTCAAAACGCACGAAAATATAAATTCACGTATATCTTCGGTAATTTTGAATAAAAAGCTCTATCGAATAAGTGTCATAAAAAAGAGATATTAATAAATACATACCAAATTAAATTAACATTCAGGAGGATTTTCAGAGTGAATGTTTTAAAAACTACTCGTGCGATTTTTACAAAACTTGACAGTTTGGCATAATTTTAGTCACAGAATCGAAATATGAAAAAAAAAGTGGGATGTCATTTCAGAAGAGGTCCGATTTTGTGTCAAAATACCTGTATTAGAACGATGTTAGATATAAATCTAATACATGTCGCGCTTTTGAGACATGAAAAGCGCAGTTTGAATTTCGTCAATCAGACGAGTAGAACGAGTGATACAAAACAGTCTTCCCTTTTTTTTCCCGTTTTATACATATATTACTAAATTGGATTAGCGGCAAATTTGATGGCCAAAGTAATACTTGGAATTCCTTCGCTTAATTCTAAGGAAATTCTTGGATAATACAGTAAACGTGGTTCGCATTACTTTGTTCATAGAAAGTTCGCCGTTCCCCAGATATTGACCGTCGAAGCGACGCTTCTTTGTGTGAAATGGTAAACTGTCACAGTGTCCGGATATGAAGCACAAAGACAGTCTCGCTGAATAGAAGTAAACATCTTCAGTGCCATTTCACACGGAAAATCATTTTTTCCATTGAGAATACTCTGATGTGCATGTCAAATCTTTGCATACCGCAGTTTGTTATTTCTTCAAACGAAATGTTATTCAGAAAATGTCAGATCTCAGCAAGGAGAGCTCCATTTCACTACTTGCTGACTTCACACGTCTTTGGACTGAACGAAAAGGGGCAAATGGCTTAACATAGTTACATAACTACTAAGGTTTTTTCGTCTTAAACACCTTTTTTTTTTTTTAAAGGATACGACAATGTTTATGCGTCTACGCTGCTAGTACCTGCTTCCAGGACCGTTTTACAACTAATACTTTAGTAACCCTCAACGCAGAATTGTCACAGTACGTGTAGCCAGAAATGGAGTATCGCATGACCAAGTGATACTTGTCGTAAGACAAAAGAAGCAAATATCCAATATTTAAAATCTTATGGATAAATTTGAAAGTTTTGTATTTTATTTCATGTAGTACTCCTTTCTACTTCCTTGTACGAAGTAAAGGAAGTATTGTTAATTACGAAAAATTCCAGGTATCATATTTCAACGAAAATATCCATTTTGACCGCTATCGAATGCAATTTATAGATGTTTTGGCGGGACATCCGTACGTAAGGACTCTTTTCCCCAAACGAATTATAAAACCGATTTAAAATGGATTCAGAAGAGTTTTTTTTTTTTTTTCGTGGCGGCTGTACGCACGTATGTATGTATCTCGCATAACTCAAAAACGAGTAGCCTCAGAATGTTGAAATTTTGTATACAGGACAGCTATAACATGTGGATGTGCACCTCCTCTTTTGGTTACAATCGACCGCACCAAAAGTGTATAAATATATATATATATATATACCCACCCACGCTGTGACTGGGTTCAATTTTTTTTATTCTTATATGTTGGTAAATTGTGCAATTTTAGCTGTAAAAATGATTGAATTGTGTTGTCCTTATCTTCCGGTTAAGGGTTTTATGCCTTTAGTTTGTAGAGACATCAGGTTATTTTGAAAGCAGGAGAAGTGATTAAATGAGCAACACCTTCGCCGGGAATCGACCCACGGATCTCTCGGTTACGCGTCGAGCGTGCTGACCACTGCATCACGAAGGCGTACGAAGAAGGCGGGAGAAGAGCCTTATAAGTTAATTTGCATGCAATACTTGTAGAACCATCAAGAATTTAAAAATTGTTTAAGTGTGGCTAAGCCTAATTTTTGTTTACCATAGCAGAAATATTTGTTTACATTTGAAACTTAGCAGAATAGTGAATTCAGTTTCTGCCCCCTCACTCACTTTTTGCCGAGTGGGACCAAAATTAAACTTTCATTTTTGTGCAACGAAAAATCTGCCATGCTGCCTACTGGCCGAATTGCTTGTTTTTGCGTAGAAACTCTGATTTTAATTATAAAAATTGTTTTTTTTTATTCTTTTAACTGCATTTGATGTTTTTTTCCTGTATTTTTCAATTTCTAATGAAGATATTGAGGTTTTATGTATATTCGCCTCGCCGCGAACTGAGAACAAAATTAATTGATTAAGAAATATATCTCTAATGCAATTCGAGGAAATAAGTTTAAAGAAAATGCAGCAAAAAATGCGTATAATTTAATATTCCGTCTAAGGAAGTCATGTGCTGTACGCATCATACCTTTTTTCATTTGCAATACTTTATAAAATGTAATATTTTGAAACCCGATGAACCATGATAATAAACCTATATGAATACACTTTTTCGTTTTATATTATATAAAGTTATTATCAAATTTTAAACTGTCGATCATTGATATCAGAGGCAGAAGTTAAAAAAGCTCATAGTCAGACCGACACGGCCTGAATAGAAAATTTATTGTTGGCATTAATAACGGATGCGGTGTTTAGCGTATTAAATGGAAATCTCATAGAACATGCGGAATATGAAAATAATCTGAAAGGTAAGGTGATCGAATAGCATAGTAACCGGTATTTTAAGCAAAATATTTCACATTTCAAAAATGCATTAAATAATCATCATTGTAGGTATTTATTTCCGATCATTATCAGATGGGAATATTTGGGTGACGATTGAAATGAATTTCAAGAATACTTTCCAAAAAATTCTATCACAATGTTCAAACTCAACCATATGTATATAAACACAGCGTTCGGAGTGAAAAATTTAAGACGAAATGTTACCGCTTAATAAAAGATGCGTTAATCGGCTTCGCATTATTTCGAATAGCTACAGTATAATGCGTAATTCATTTATAATATAATGCATAATATGCGTAATTGGTTTAATTAATGTTTTGACATATTTATGATTTGTCATGCACAGAGTATTAAAATAATCAATATTACACTCAAATATTCAGTATTATCTTTTTATAGTATTAGTAGTTCTCACATTTCCACTTTAGGTGGAATATGACCTTCATAACATAATTATGACTAGAGATAAAGCTGTTATACACGCAACTGACCTAAATTCTTCAAAATGCTGTTGTCATTGCATATCATTATAAAAAAATACATAACAATTCCAGACGCAGACGAAAAATTGCTAATCCGAATTTTTCACTTCTAGATTTGTAACGCACAAAGAATATTTTGTTTTCACATTTTTCATAGATATTATGATTGATTAAGGCCAAGACAAACAAGATCAGTTTATTTGCCGAAAAAAGATGTTTTTCACGAAGAACCAGAAGTATTTCTGTGCAGAATAATTTAATTTACATGCAGAAAAACAGAATAATTTCCTGTATTCTGTATTTCTGCCTTGATAATTTAACCGGTCGAAGTGAATTACCACAGCCACTTATTTTCTGCTTATTTATAATCCACTTATTTATTGTTATATCTTTACGCAATGCAATAAACATTCTCAAAACTTTCATCGTATGAGAATCGACATCACCACTTAAAAACAAACGGTCAGAATAAACCATTATCTCCGTCTTCTCCCCCCCACCACTCCTTTAAAATAATATGGTAAGAACATTGTCAAGTATTGTCTTTCAAAGGAAGTAAAACAATCTCGAACCAGTTTTACCGACAAATAATAATTCCTTGAGAAATTTGTTAAAAGTATTTTCATTTTTTTGCTAAGACATTTTCTATAGAAATGCTGTATTCGAGCAAAGCACAATTAACATTCCACTTTTTTTTAATAACCGAATTACTATTAAAATTTGTGTGCGTCTGTCTGTTTGTTTGTTTGTGACCCCATCTCTTCCAGAATGGTGGGGAGTTGAGTTTCGACATTAGAGGTATCCCCAGGATTCTGAAAATTCATGGGAAGCGATTTCGACAATTCTCATCATCGTATCACTTTAATCAGCCGAAATATTCATTAAAAACTCTGAACGTGCTAGTTTTCGCACTCATTTTTCCGAGTGGCAACAATCACGGCAGTCGCTGGAGATAAAATGCTTTATTTCGAAGCGTTTTGCCACTGCTCGCTTTCCAATTCTAAAGTTTGTTAAGCAAAAATTTCTAAGTTTCACAAAATATGAATTAAAAATGGCATTTAATAAACATTATTGTTATATACAGTCATATTCTGACTTTGAAGAAAGCACGCGATCGCATGTGACGTCAATGTGTATCGAAAAGTCAGCATTTTAAATAAATAGCTGCTGTTGGTAAATTTTTACTTCTTTGTACGAAGTATAAAGGAAGTATTGCAACAGTAAAAATTTTCCGGTATCGTACTTCAATGAAAATATCCATTTTGACCGCTATCGAATGCAATTTAATGATGTTTTCGCGTGACATCTGCAGGTTAGAACAGAATAAAGGACTCTTCCCCCCCAAAAAAATTATAAAACTAATTTAAAATGTATTCTGAAGAGATTTTTTCGTAGCGTCTGTGCGTACGTACGTATGTATGTATCTCGCATAACTCAAAAACGAGTAGCCTCAAAACGTAATCCGCCGCACCAAAAGTATACAAATATATGTATATGTCCACTCTGTTACTCGGCTCAGATTTTTTATTCTTATATGTTGGTAAATTGTGCATTCTTTGCTTTAAAAGGATTGAATTATGTTATTCTTATCTTCCGGTTACGGTTTTTAAATCTGCATGCAAGATTTGTAGAAATATCAACAATTTAAAAGTTCTTTAAGTGCGGCATTTTCCCCATGGCAGCCATATTTGTTTACATTTGAAATTTAGGATAATGTTGGATTTGTTGCCAATCTAGAGAAACTAAGCTTCGCAACAACAAACATAACGCCTTCTTTTACTGTTGCGAATTAAATCAGGCTTAATCCATTCTGGAATTTGTTTGAAGAAATAAGTATTTAAGATTTACTTCGTAATTTTTAATATAGGTATTTTGAGGTTTTATATATTTTTTTCTTGTCGCGAAGTGAGAACTGAATTAATTGAATGAGAAATACTGAATCGTCTATGAAAAACTGTTCCTTTTTCTTCTTTTTGTTGTTTGTTTAATTTCTTTTACGCATCGTTTTAGATTTATTACAGTATTTGAATAGAAACGATTTGGTTATTCTCCAGATGATATACATAATTTTTGTGCTTTCTGAGTTATGAAATGAATGAGATGTAACGCTGTTAAGTGAAGCTAGCGCCAGAGTGTGGCTATGGTAAACAAATATAGTATTAAAGAGTGCATTTATTCTGTTGTGGTTTGCGCTATTGAGGAAGTAGATTTAATTCAATCGAGTTTAAATGAAATGCAAAATGCGTATAATTTGATATTCTGTTCAAGGAAGTCATGTGGTGTACACATCAGATTTTTTTTTTCAGGTTACCATAATTGTCACGGTATGGTATTGCCATGTTATATTATTGATATCGAGAAAAAGTTATCACATTAAATTTAAGTCATGACGTCATACGTATACGTAATAACCTAAAGTGTCAAAAGCTTTTGTTTCTTGGTTTGGCAATAACAAAACAATATTTATGAATTGGTTGTAGCTTGGTTCTAGCCAGAAGAAAGATGAACTGATTTTATGCACACTGAAACGTTTATATGCATTTTATGTTCACCAGAAAGGAGGTGTACATAGAACTCATAAATTTTGTTTGGGCCTCAGCCCTCTAGTTTTCATTTATTCCGTTCAAAGAACTGTTCAGAAATTGTCTAAAGAATCCCTTTCCTCTGCGTGTTAGTTGACATATCAGCCCCATGCGCATAACTCGCCCACGAAATGCATGCATCCAGGGGAGATTTAATTGCGCGCATGAATGTTTAACTCAATCGTCCCACAACGAAGAAACGCAAAAGCTCTTCAAATAAATGGTTTGGAAAGTCGGACCGAATCTCAATTGCACCATTTCCTCCGGTACAGCGGTTATCGCCCATTTACCGGCACTTACAGGAGAATTAATTGCAAGAATTCCCCCCCTAACGAGGACACGTAAAACATTGATGCCATCATTTATGTCGCACCAGTGCATCATAAAAGGGGTCCACATTTCATAGCTATGCTGGAGAAAAAAGATGAACAGCGACAATTGTCGTCTATTGGTCTTATTTATTTGTTGGGAAACTACATTAAAACAATCCCGCTGTTTTTCCTGAAAACAGTTTTCAAATTAGCTTTCGTCTGTCTTTATTATCGTCTCCCTTGTGTGCAGTGAAAAATCAAAGGCAGCACTAAATAATCACAAAGTTACAAACGCAATTATTTTTATGGTTTCTTACCGAGTACATTGTGAAATCTTTTAGAAGTGTGATATTACGGAAAGACAGAAATAAAACTTAAGTTTGTTGATACAATTACCAGTACACTCTTGAGAATGTACCCTTAAAAAAAATTAAGAAATTACAAAATATAAGTATTGCCAGAAGAAAGAGCTAAAACGCCCGCGTTATATATATCAATTCAGAATCTCAACGGAATTCATCAGGAACTATATAGCAGCTGTCTAATTTTTTATAAACTTAAAATTGTTTGGTTGGAAATATACAAAACACGTACACGAAATTATTCCGATCAATATGAATATTTAGATATGATTCAACATTGTACGACTACTAGTTTTTGAGTTATGCGAGATATATACATAAGCACGTATGCACAGATGTCACGCAAATACATCTTTCAGATGGATTCGAGAGCGTCCAAAAGGGATATTTTCGTTGAAATATCATACCCGAGATTTTTCGCAATTACAATATTTCTTTTACTTGGTACAAGGAAGCGAAAAAAAAAGTAGGTGAAAATTTAATGAGAGCCCGTTCTGAAAAAAATTCATTTGATTCTGATTAGAACGAAAAAGGAAATTACCTAATTAACCACAGTATTTTCCTGTGGTGTAGAAAGAAAATCTGATGTGTACACCACATGGCTTGCTTGTCCGGAAAATTAATTTATACGCATTGCATTTCATTTAAACTTATTGGATTGAATTTAATCTACTTCGTCGATAGCGCATAAACCACAATAGAACAAATGCACTGTTTAAAATTCACTATATTTGTTTACCATAGTAATACCCTGGCGCTAGGTTCACTCAACAGCGTTACATCTGATTCATTTTATAACTCAGAATGTACAAAAATTATGCATATCATCTGAAGAATTATCTAATCGTTGCCCCATGTTCCATTCAAATACTGTAATAAATATAAAACGATGTGTAAAAGAAATTAAACAAGCAAACCAAAAAAAAAAAAGAAAGAAACATTTTTTTACAGACGATTCAGTATTTTTTATTCAATTAATTCAGATCTCACTTCGCGACAAGGCAAAAATGCATAAAAACTAAAAATATCTACATTAAAAATTACGAAGTAAAAATTCCAGAATGCATTAAGCATGATTTAATTCGCAGTAATAAAAGAAGGCGTTATCTTTGTTGTTGCGAAGCTTAGTTTCTCTAGATTGGTAACAAATCTACTATTCTGCTAAGTTTCAAATGTAAACAAATATGGTCGCTACGACCAAAATAATCAGGCTTAACCCCACTTAGCAACTTTTAAATTGTTGATAATTCTGCAATTATAAAATGCAAGTTAACTAAAGGCATAAAAACCTTAACCGGAAGAAAAGAATAACATAATTCAATCATTTTTAAAGCAGAAAATGCACAATTTACAAACGTATAAGAATAAAACTCAGCTCACTGAGCCGAGTAACAGAGGGGATATATATGTACATATATTTATGTAATTTTGATGCAGCCCATTGCAACCAAAATAGGAGGTGCACATCTACATATTATAGCAGTCCTATATACAAAATTTCAACTTTCTGAGATTATTCTTTTTGAGTTATAGGAGATACGTACATGCATTCGCACAGACGCCACGAAAAAAATCTCTTCAGAATCCCTTTTAAGTGAGTTTTATAATTTTTGGGGAAAAAAAGAGTCTTTTATTCTGTCCTTACGTACGGATATCAGGCAAAAACATCGTTAAATTGCATTCAACAGCGGTCAAAATGCATATTTTCGTTGAAATATGATACCTGAAAATTTTCACGATAACAATACTTCCTTTTTACTTCGTACAAGGAAGTAAAAAAGTAGCAAAAGTTAGTGACATATTGTTAGTTATTCGTTTTCAGGCATACCAGGGACCAGTTGCAGGTGCAAACTAAAATCGCTTGGCTGTTATAATTGACCACAGATATGCGGTTTGTATACTATATTGTACCTAACTGTGTGGTTTATTTAATATTTAAACTGTATATTATTCTGTATCCCATTTCCTCTCATTCTGATATTTCATTTACTAAAATACACCTTTAGAAAAACCTACCGAATTTTAGAAAATACCTATATGGTTGGCAAATAAAAGAGAGTTTTCGAGTGAATACGACATACCCTCAAAGTAAAGCTTGAGACCAAAATTTCGATACTTTTCAGTTTTGGATGCTGCTCTGATTCTGATCTTATATCGATTAAGGAGGAGGGGCTAGCAAATTACAATAAAAAAAAGAGTAAATATTACATGAATTTTCTAAAAAGCTTTACTTGTGTAATTAAAATTATTAGTTTACAGAATCATTAGAGTTTTTTGAAGAACGAAACGCAAAAAATGCGCGGTGTCCTAGCCGAAATTAGAATTTAGAATCTCTCTATCTCTCTAGACGTGGTTCTTCTGTGTCTTCTGACTACGCTTTAGAATAAAATAGATTAAAAACTGACTGGATAGTTTCAACATACTAAAAATGTGGAATACCATATTCTTAAAATACACTCATGGACAAAAAAATTAGCGCACCAAGAAGGAGTCGTCAAAATGAAACGAAATTTTACATACGTAATGACTACTTTGATATAAGTAAATGATAAGAAAATCAAAGAAAAAGGATAATTTATTTCAGAGAAAAAGGCAAAAGAACGGAGGAGTTAATACTCCGTTGGACCCCCTCTAGCGCGAATGCACGATTCGATACGATCGGGCATTGAGTCATACAAGTTCTGTATGATGTCTTGAGACATTTCGTTCCATATTTGCTGTAACCTTGCCTCTAGTTCGTTCAAAATCTTGGGATGCCCAACTTGTCGTCCCAAATGATCCCGGATATGCTCGATTGGAGATAAATCTGGGGATCCAGCAGGCCAACGAAGGGTAGTAACAGTGCGGAGACAGTCTTGTGACACCCTTGCCGTATGAGGCCGAGTATTGTCTTGTTGAAAAATGGGTCCTGGAAGCCGTTGCATGAGTGGCAATACATGTGGTTGCAGGATTTCATGAACATATCGCTGGGCTGTCATGGTGCCACGGAGCAATAGTAGGGGTGACCGTGTATTGTAAGCAATGGCACCCTATACCACCACACCAGCTGTGGGAGCGATGTGTCGTTGTACAGTAAAGGCAGGATTGAGGCGTTCACCACGGGCTCTCCACACACGACCACGATTGTCATCACTGCCGAGATTGAATCTGAATTCGTCGCTAAAGACGACCTGGTTCCATTCCGTTGCAGTCCAGTTTCCTCGTGTTCGACACCACTCCAAACGAAGGCGTCGATGGGTCGATGGGTGGGCATCAAGGGCAGCACACGTAATGGGCGCCGCGATACCAGCTGTCCTTCAGCCAGGCGCCTTCGTATGGTTCGAGAAGACACAGGGACCCCTAGTGAAAGTGCTACCTGTGCCTGGATGGCGGCCGATGAAGCAGTTGGCTGTACGCGTGCATTTCTTACGATGTGGTTGTCTTCTCGACGAATGGTCTGTCGAGGGCGTCCTGAGCCTGGTCTTCGTGTACATGACATCTCTCGGGTCCACTAGTCCCAACACCTCCTCACAACACAATCAGAGCAGCATAACTTACGAGCTACTCGCCTAGCTGACCACCCAGCTTCCATCATCCCAACGATTCTTCCCCCCTCAAACTGCGACAACTGCTCATATTGTCTTCGAACACGGCGAAATGGCATGTCTACCTCATCTCTTCCTTTGTAAATGATTCAGCACACTCAAACAAGCTTTGGTTACCTGTTTTATAATCCACAGAGTACGACGTTCAACGCCCTCTACCGGCTATACGTAATGCGCAATCATGCTGCATTTCGAATCATTTGCATATCTCCCCAACATGTACCTTCATTGCAAGTTTCGTTACGATCCCGAAATTATTTCTTGGTGCGCTAATTTTTTTGTCCATGAGTGTACGTTTTTCTTTGATCGTAAAGACGATTTTCTTAATTTCAGTCCCACAGGCAGAGAAGAAAACCTTTTAATCTAAGAAAATTAAATGAATGAAATAAACATCTATCTTAATAATATATCTAGCAAACATTTTTTTAATAATATCTTATTTAGTACTAACAATACTATTTTTATTTAAATTAGTAATTTGGAAAATTTATTATTTCGTAATAATTATCAATTCGGGAATATTTGTGGTTTTCCAGACGTCATTTCTAAGGTACACTTCGTTCATAGGGGAATTTTAGAGGGAAGAAAGGTGCTTGTTCTATTGGAAGAAGTGCAGTAATAAGCAAGAGATGTGAAGTTAAATTACGTCCTTTTAAATCACTAGAAAATAAGAAATTTTATAAATTATTATAATAATAACTTGCAATTAGGAGGGGGTATTTTTTTCTAAAATTTGTTACTTTAATTAAAATGTTTCTTGAGAAGAGAAAACTACATATGAAATCAAGTGCTATTGTTCTCACTAAACGAATTTTTTGTTCTGGCAAAATAAAAACTATAATCACTTTATCTGCGGCAAATATACAGGGTGTTTATAAAGTCCCGGACCCATTTTGATGTTTAATAACTCATAAAATAATAAAGATAGATTAAAATTAATAACATAAATGGTTAGATAGACTCAAAACTTTCATGACCCTTGTCAATGAACTTCCACGTTTGCCCCCTTCGTCGCACGGAGAACATCAAGTCGATATTCAATTTCCCGCTAGGTACCGGCAAACATGTCGGCATCCACAGAGGCTATTGCGGTTGTCTCATGTACAAATGATTCAGAGGTGAAAAAACACAATTGCGTCTTGAGTAACTCAAACTGCGTTTCGTAAGTGCAGACGTTTTCATGTGTTGCTGATTTGTAATAGAACAATATTACAACACGTTCTTTCGAAAAGGTCATTTTAAATAAAGTGAAACTTCAACTCACAAATTCAATTCGTTTCTGAACGCCGGTAGTCATCCGAAACCATTTTTCTCATGGAAATCAATGTAAAATAGATTAATTTGTAGCTAGACTACAGATGGTTGCTTATTTAAAATTTGCAACAGTACTTCGTGCACACGTTTGAATACAAAAACAATTGAACTAAATCAAACCTTAAATCTAAGATAAAAAATTCTGACGTGCGCAGCACATGACTTCCTTGTACAGTCTCTTAAATTATGTACATTTATTGCTGCATTTCATTTAAACTTTATTTCCTCGAATTTAATTGAAGATGTATTCCTCATTCAATTAATTCAGTTCTCACTTCGCGACAAAGCAAAAATACGTAAAACCTCAAAATAACCTTACTAAAAATTGATAAATATAGAAAAATGTAAAACACCAAATACAGTTAGAACAATTAAAATTAGAGTTTCTACGTAAACACAAGCAAATCAGCCAGAGGGCAAACAAGCAAATTTTTCGGTGCACAAAACTGAAAGTTTCCTTTTGGTCGCATTCGACAAAAAGACACGGAAGCTGCAGAAACTGACTTAATTCACTATTCTGCTAAGTTTCAAATGTAAACAAATATGGCTTCTATGGTAAAAGAAAATTAGGCTTAGCCGAACTTGAACAACTTCTAAATTATTGATAATTCTACAACTATTGCATGCAGATTAACTAAAGGCATAAAAACCTTGACCGGAAGATAAAAAAACATAATTCAATCATTTTTATAGTAAAACATGCAGAATTTACCAATATATACGAATAAAAATCTGAGCTCACAGAACCGAGTAACAGAGTGGATATATATATATATACTTCTGGTGCGGCCGATTGCAACCACAAAGGGAGGTGCACAACTACATGTTATAGCAGTCCTACATACAAAGTTTCAACGTTCTGAGGCTACTCGTTTTTGAGTTATTCGAGATGTATACATACATACATACGTACGTACGTACAGACGTCACGAGAGAAATCTATTCTGAATCCATTTTAAATCCTTTTTGCAATTCCTTTTGAAAAAAAAAAGAATCTTTTATTCTGTTCTTACGTACAGATATCTCACAAAACATCATTAAATTTCATTCAATAGCAGTCAAAATGGATATTTTTCTTGAAATATGATATCCGAAAATTTTCGCGATTACAATACTTCCTCTACTTCGTGCATGGAAGTAAAAAGGTAAATAAGAAGTTAAAACGAGAAACAGACGAAAATTTAATTTTACAGTATCCGAACGAATTAACGTGAACGACATAAGTGATGAGGGAGAGAATTATATTTTCTTTGCCTCTTAGCGTCACTATGCTCTGTTTGCGATTCAGTGGATCTCCATTTCACTCAAAATTTTGCCAACGTGATTTCTTGTTCTTGTTTTAAAATGTTTCTAAAGTGAGACTGAGACACGGTCATTGAAAATGCTTTGCTATCGCTTGCCTCAGCTTTATCAGATTAAATTCAAATTAAACAAATATGCGACGGTATATTGTTCAAGTACTTAGAAATATCTCAGTTTAAGTTAATGAAAGCAATAAAAAATAATTAAGACTGAAAACCTATCAAACGGATCTGAGTAGCACGTGAATGCGGAATATGCAAAATCAGTATGAGAAAAGCTGTAGATTAATCGCACCCTTAAGCTGAATGTAATGATGCATTTATCTTCGGAAATATTCAAGAAACGATGAAATTGTTGATACTGTTGCGTGCGTACGAGTTCGTAATGGATTGAATGCAGAAGTCGTTAAAATGTTCATGAAATTGATTCTTTTCGCAATAAATAAAACAAAATGCTGAAATATTTCCTCAGAGATATTCGTACAATATCTCAAACGTTAAACAGAACTCAATTCAAAACAGAGAAACGAATTCTATCTCACAGAGAATTCGCTACGATCAATAACAGCATTAAGTAAAACACAGTTCGCTTAAAACAGCTACAACTGAGCTGAGGTGTTTTAATTCGGCTTTTGTAAGCTTTTTAATTATTCACTAGAATATTCTGGTAAAATCTATTTCCTCGATTTTTGTGGATGGCAACAGCAATTACGAGATATTTATTTATTAAATATTAAATGCACGCTATCTTGTATTTTTACTTTTCAGACGTAGCTTTCTCTTCAAAAATCGTCTGCGTTGCACGGGAAAATAAAACAATTTTTATTACAATTCTAAATAAATACGAAATCTGTAACAATACATAATGTACATAGTAAATGACGTAAAGCAGAAGCTTAGCGTTACAATTACTTCACGCACAATATCAGAGAATTTATTTATTTTACAGAAAACCAGAGATGAAACAGTAATAAATAGATATTAGTAATATATCAATAAATGAATATTAATTAATATTACACAAATATGTAGCATACATAACCTCACAACTTCTAGCACCTCATCGAATTACCTCTGATTCACACAGGAATTGCTATTTTCAAACTTTAATTATGATTATTTATGGTAATATTTATTTATGGATTTCTTTTTTTTTTTTTTTTACATATTGAAAATCCTTTCTGTCTTTTAATCGTATCTTTCCCTTCTTTTTCTTCTAACGTTTCTTTTAACGTTTAATAATTTATCCAGTTTTTTGTTAAATTAGTAAGTTTTTCGAGATAAGTTCAGCCTTACTGGATAGGATACATGTACATCTTTTCTTTCAATTACTTTTATTTTACTCCTTTTAAATTACGCCAGCAACACAGCAAAATTTGTAAAATATTTTTTAAATCTCTATTGTGACCGGGAAAATCTAAAACTAGATTTCTTCAAACCGGTACAAACAAGCAGAACGGCAACACAGCGAGATAACGAATGTCAGAATGGCAATAGTTTTGCGAAGAGATCACTGATGTCAAGGCCGAGGAGGAGAAACGATGAATCCGGTTCCTTGTAATCCTATCCGTCACGGAGTCTGACTTAGCAGGTAGTAATTCTCCTACCTGCGTGCTGCAAACCCTCGCTCTCGGGAGGCACCGTTGTTCGAGCTGGGCAGGGTTAGCATAAATGGAATCTCCTGGATTTCAGCTGTTTACAGTGTAAAGCTTATCGTTTGGCACAAATGTGTTCATTTTATCAGTCTGTTAATTATTTTATGCTTTAAAATCAGCAATATATAAGTTAATAAAGAATCTGGGCGTATAGGAAATCAAAATGTTGTAAGGAGCAAACAGCAAGTAAGGCCGAGCAGCGAACAGGCTTTATTCTGTAGTGATAGCACATACTTAGAAACTTATTTTATTAATTATACTAAGATGTAAACCTATAAAAGTTAGTTGTTAGAACATTTATAAGTTACATCGGTTAAATACACAATGAATTACATCACTCAGATATATTTTTAAAAATTTGGGTTCGTATAATTTGTTATACTGATAAACTACTGCACTGTTATATTTTTTTTAGATAAATTAAAAATTTTACGTCTAAAAGCTGGCAAGATTCTCCTTAGAAATTAGACAAGTCTCTTGAAAGTTTAAGTTAGTAGTCTCAAACTTAACTTACACGAGGGCCATACACACGATTTGAAAGTAATTTTTTAAATAAAATAAAATGTTTTAAACTAGAGTTTAAATTTTATTTACAGTATATTTATAAAATTATACATAAAAGTAATGACGCAAAGAGGAAATTCATATTTAGCCTTATTTTTTATCTGAAATCTAATGGTTAGTAAGAAATTTCTGTCTATTAAGCTTTGTTATTCAAACGCGTTTATTGACGGCTAAGTATTAAATTTTCAGACCGACATTTATTTCAAATAGTTCTTATATATTGAATCAACTATTAATTTACTTTAAACTTAAATAAATAATAAAATAAAAAAAATTAGGAAAATTTTCCAAGTGGGACAAAACTTGAGAATAAATAAAGGAACCTATTTTCTTCCTTTTATTTATTAATTTTTTACATACAGAAATATAAACCTCTGAATGTAAATAATTCTAAACTTCTTTATTTCTTACTACA
Organism: Stegodyphus mimosarum; assembly: GCA_000611955.2. Lineage (NCBI taxonomy): Eukaryota > Metazoa > Arthropoda > Arachnida > Araneae > Eresidae > Stegodyphus > Stegodyphus mimosarum. The sequence continues at coordinate 150,778 of KK113910.1, forward strand.
GTTTTCAGTTGCTGTTTTTAATTTTGATAAATTTTTGTAACCTTCAAAAAACATACTAGAAACAGTTTTCTTTACTAATTACAGATGCTCATTGATCAAAATTGTTCTTTTCTTCGACTTATTAATTTCCTGTTGCGAAAAAAATACTGTTCAAATATAAATGCCCTTCAAAACAAAGCGATTATTCTTACTGTAAATGTTCATAATGGAGGACATTTATTGTAACGTAATCATATCTGTAATTCAAATTTGTATATAATTTATCATATCTGCATGTAAGCAAACTTAATTATATCTGTATATTCAAATCTTTCTATGAGGTTTAGAAAACATTATAAACTAATTAGCTCCATTTCTAGATTTTTGGATGATTCGGATTTGAACGTTCGGTTTTAATAATGAAAAAAAAAAAGAAAAAAAAAAAAAAAAAAAAAAAAAAAAAAAAAAAAAAAAAGAAAAAAATCTGAAAGTTTTCAGATTTTAAATTACGTTCAAAGGGGCTATTTTTTAACATTTTGTGCGTCACCTTTATTTATTAAATATCATATTCTTTGCACTATAAAATTCAGTTCAAGAGCAATATCGCAAAAAAATTTTAAACTGAGCATATCTTTAGAATTTCCGATACACAGTCTCACGCGCTGTAGATAAAAATGTTTTTCTGTACAACGTTGCCATTGTTCGCTTTGAAATCCTTAAGTTTGTTAACCAAAAATTCGTTTAAGTTTTATAAAATATGAAATCGATAATAAAACAAATGTGCCTATATTCGGGTGGAAACGTTCAATATTCAAAATTGGATGGCTCTAGGTACCGTCGTTTTGTCACAATGCGAGAAACATATATACATTTATTCTTCGTTATTTAATTTCTTTAAATATTTTGTGATAATATTGGTGGCAACAATTTAAAAAGTGAAACAACGCTTTTAGTGAATCAACACAAAATGCCAAAACGATATTAACAGTCCTTCTGAGCAAATTGTCTCTTTGGACTGATAATGTAAAACTGGCCTCCAAGTCATTAAAATTATAAACTGTTCTTCAAGTTGTTGTCTTAATAATTGGAATAAAAATGCTAACTAATTGATAAGAAATTTATTCATAGGCCATGTAAAATTACTTCGAGGACCGCATGCGGCCCATCGGTTGCCAGTGTGAGACCGCTGGACAAACACATAGGTTACAAATGTTTCTAAAGCGAAAACATATAACTCATGAATATATATATTGAATTGGGGCAAGATAATAAACATTACGTAGCTTCGTATGACAAAAAAAATCTGATGTGTACACCACATGACTTCCTTGTACGCAATATTAAATTATACGCATTTTTTCCTGCATTTCATTTAAACTTATTTCCTGGAATTTCATTTTAGTCCTTACTTCGCGGCAAGGCAAAAATGCATAAAAATACAAAATAAAACATTTTCATTAAGGTGCACCACTACATGTTATAACAGTCCTATATACAATTTGAACGTTCGGAGGCTACTCGTTTTTGAGTTATGCGAGATATGTACATACGTACGTACGTACAGACGCCACGAAAAAAATCTCTTCTGAATCCATATTAAATCAGTTTTATAATTCGTTTAGTTGAAAAGAGTCTCTTATTTTGTCCTTAAGTACAGATGTTACGTAAAAACATCGTTAAATTGCATTCGATAGGGGTCAAAATAGATATTTTCGTTGAAATATTGTACCCGGAATTTTTCGTGATTACAGTACTTCCTTTATTTCGTACAAGGAAGTCATAACACGCTGAAGAGCAAATGTTAAAGATACATAGCAAACAAAAGTCAGCGTAAGTTGCTTAAATTTTTGCAGCACTATAATTTCGAAGATTAATAGAACTTCTTTTTCTTGCAGCCGAAGAAGATGATTGTATATAACATTCGAAGCTAAAATTTTGCAATTTTACGCTAATAGTTGTTGCTACGTATCTTTAATAAATGTGTAGGTTTTTTATTACATTGCTGTTCAACGAAAAGAAATTAAGTAAATAATTTTGTTTTACATATTATCTTTTACACTTATTACAGTTTTGTTTTACACTTAAGTTTACAGTTTATTTCATTTCGAAAGTTCTTTTGCACGCAATGTAAATCTCAGAAAAAAAGGGTTAGGTTTTAATAGTTACAATGAGTTTGCTTCAGTTTTAGCGCCGGTATGCTAAAATATTTTTACTTATAATGAGCTTAAATATATCGCAAGTATAGAATTTGTTTTAAAATTGATTAAGTGCCATTTTTTCACCAACAGTTCGTTAAAAGTTTACTGTAAATTCATCATTTTCCTAGCACATATTAATACAAATTTTTTTCAGTAAAATATAGCGTCATTAGGATTTCCCCGAAGCAGGAGGCATGAAAAATGTGCAGTGCCCTCGCCGGGACTCGAAACGCGGACCTTTCGAGTACGTGTCAGTGTGCTATAGTTACACCACAAAGGCATGTGGGGAAGTAGGGAAAAATACCTTATAGTATCATAAAATCCATTTTTAATAAATCGTGTGAAACGTTGGGTTATTTCCACCTTCCCTTTTCGAATAAAAGATATAACAAGATTATGAATGCATAAATTCATTCTAAGGCCAGAGAAATAACGTACTTTTGAAATGGTTTTAGAGCATAATATCATGCACTGGGGAAGTTTTGTGAATGTAAACCAAGATTCAGATTCCCTATTAAATTCAAAAGGGTTAGTTTTATATTTCATTTTCAGACATCGTTCTTAATCTCTTGATGCTATTTCCATTGCCTTTTAGGGCGTTATTCTCAGAGAACTCTAGGCAACCACTGGACGTTTCAGATTCAATTCGGGGGTTTTGGAAAGCTTGTTATGGCAGCGTTGAACCAATCTAAGCTTTGGAAGGGTTTCTACTTACAATAGAAACTCATAATAAGGACAAAGTGCAAAATCACCTATGCTTGCCACATTGCGTTCCCTGAACAAGCTCAATCAATGTAGTTCATTATCAGAAAAGTAAATCAATATCAATGTTCCAACAATAAAATTTAATCTCAGAAAGCAACGTATACAAAACTGCGAATCGCACCACTTTTGAGAATAAATACAAAGCGTGTTTACACATTTTTAAAACGATTTCGGGGCCATTTTATTAATGTTTAAAATTTGAAGAGTAATTTTTAAGTATTCGGTCCCCTAGCCTCTTTTTCTGCACTATAATTCTGCATTGTAGTTTCCATGATAGTAGGGCTTTCCGTAAAATTTCCAGGGGTACTGATTTCCATTCCACTTCCACTATTTCCCGAGGCTATACATCGTGGTGGATCTGCGCTTAAAATGAGTTCTTTCCAAGAGAACAAAGGAGCAGTAGCAGTAGTTCATAGGTGAAAGTCAAGGGACTTTGCAGGAATACGTTGAATAGAAATATATGCAATACCTGTATCACTCTTCATT
>KK113910.1:154276-203420 GCA_000611955.2 Stegodyphus mimosarum
AAGAAGTGGAATTTGTTCTGTAAATACCGAGCGTTAAACGTTCTTTGGACAGCAGGGTAAAGTTCTTTTGATAGTACGGTTTAACACTTTTTTCCATGATTCACATTGTTAATTTCTAGTTATAAGATAATCTGTGATAATCATAAACACTTTATTTTATTTTTTTTATTTATTTATTTATTGTTATTTTTTTTTTACATTTACGAAACCAAGTTTATACATTTTTTTCTCCTTTTTCGATCATAAATAGACCTTTTTTGTTTCAGTCATTTAGGTAAACCCATACTTCATTAAATGTCAAAATGTATTTCCATTTACCTCCTCTTAAGTAGATTTCATACAGGGCTCTACAAGTTGTTCTGCGTTCAACCATATGTCTCGCATAAAGCCGATGAACAGTATATTTTTTTCGCTTTCTTAAGCGGTAAATTTAAGCTTATTATTTCATTTATAGTTACTACAGATTTGCTTAAAGACTTTATAATTGATTTCTGCATCGACGGATTTTCTTTTGTTACCAACGATTAGACTTTAGAAATCTTAAAAAATGCACGTACTTTTCCCGGGTATTCGTTTGGAGTCTTCTTTCTACTTAAATGTAATGATTGACGGTTTTTCCCTTTCCAATTAATAATGTTGGTGAATATTATAATAATGAATGCTATTTTGCACTTAGAAATTTTAATACCATGCATACCACAGCGTTTTGAATTACAGAGTAGGGATATTTCTCTTCGGGAAGCACAAAAACATATCCTTCAATGGTTTACATGCGACATTTCGAAACAGAAATAAATTTAAAAGTAGCAGATGCTATTTCTTATTTCAATTAATTACCTGTTGCTATTAATTTTTATTCCAGAACATTCTCTTTTATCATTTCTTTATTGAAATTGTTCTAAAATTGGGTAAATGTCCTCTGTAGTTAAAAGTCTCAGTTCGTCAGCTAATACCCGACAGAAAGAGTTGTTATCAAACGATTTTTTCAAAATTTAAGAACGTTGTAAGGCATTTTATCCTATCCTATTGCATGCCTTCGTTATGTAATTTGTGCTTCCTGCTCCGAAATAATCCTAATGAATCTACAACACTTTCTAGGGGGAAAGATTATGCATTAAAGCGGAAAACTGGAGCCTAGATTAAACCACTGTATCCTCAAAGGGAAAGCTTGATCATACGCAGTTTATTGAATTTAATGTGTTACAAACATTAAAGTAATTTACGAATATCAATTTAAAATTATGTAATGCATATATATTTGCTATTTGTATTATAGCTTCATATACAGAAGAAGTTTTTGCAAATTTTAGCATAAATCCTTGGCAGCGAAATATCACGATTTACTCTGCGACTACAGCGTACATCTTGTCCTTTTCTCTTAAAACTACCATCCTAATTTTCGGTCATTAGTTAAAATATTTAGGCAACCAAAATTTAAAAAAAACATGCACCTTTTCAATGATTTTAAAGACAAATTTGTGAAAGTTACTATTTTTTTTTTTTTTTTAAGAAAATGAACGTCTTTAGAAAGCTATGAACTAAAAGTAAAGTGAAATGCTTAGGTCTCCTTCCAGTGATGAAGTAATTAGGACCGACTAAGACGTCTTGAATTCGTATCGTTGAAATGCAGCCAAATTGCTCAATTCAGTTAACACAAGAATTAGTGAATCAAACGTGTCAGTCGCTAATTTAGTACTACAAATGTTTAGCCTTATTATTACTACTGTAAAAAGAATTTTTTTTTAAACTTTATTATTCCAGAAGAACTATTAATAAGCGTTGTTTTACTTTTCAAATTGTTGCCACCCAATATTATCGCCCGGTATTATATTTAAGGAAATTAAATAATGAAGAATCTTCATAAATGTATGTATGTTTCTGGCATTGTGATAAAACAACGGTTACTAGAGCCATCCAGTTTTGAATATTGAACGTTTCCGCCCGAATATGGGAATCTGAAAACGATCCCGAATAAAGGAATCTGAACCAATTTGAAATCTGGAATTTGTTTTATTATCGATTTCCTATTTTGTAAAACATTAACGAATTTTTGATTAACTAACTCAAGGATTTTAAAGCAAGCGAACAAACGGAAACGTTGTACAGATATTACTTATTACGTTGCACATTACTTATTTATTATTTACGTACTTTTTATCTCCAGCGTGCGACATTGCGTATCGGAAATTCTAAAGATATGCTCATTTTAAAATAATTTTGCGATATTGCTGTTGAACAGAATTTTATAGTTTAAGTGCGAAGAACATGATATTTTATAAATAAAGATAACATACAAAATGTTAAAAAGAAATGAAAAGAAAACTCCCCTTTGGACGTAATTTAAAATCTGAAACCTTTCAGATTTTTTTGTTTTGTTTTGTTTGTTTGTTTGTTTTTAATTTTGCACTGGTTTTTCAAAACTCCGACCCCTGTGTCAGCTGCAATGAAATTGGAGATGCTTAACAGTTCGTGGAGAACTGCCCACTTTTAAAAGATATACGGAAAGATTTTACTTGAATTTTCAACGTGGAATGAGATTTATCAAATTTGACCAAGCTAGAAGTCAAAGATTATGAACTGTCAGGAAATAAGGAAAGATTATGAATTATCAGGAAAGATTAATCAGGAAGAATTAAGAAATTAGAATTAAGAAATAAGAAGAATTAAGAATTAAGAAATTAGAATTAAGAAATAAGAAGAATTAAGAATTAAGAAATTAGAATTAAGAAATAAGAAGAATTAAGATATAAAAAAGAATTATCAGGAAAGATTATGAATTATATCAATAATAATCGATCAACTGTGGGAACTCTGCTTTAGTGTGTACGTTGTGTTTTTGCCTGTAACTCGGGCAGCCTAATTAAGCCATACGGCTACTTGTGGTCATTTGGGTAGGATACTCCACACAAACAAACAAACAAACATTTTCCTAGCGTAGCAAAGAATTCGCAAATAAAATCGCTAACCAGTTCCAAAGTGGATAAGACAGCTGAACGCTAGTAGTTCGATCCGAGTTCGAATCCCGGAAAACTGGCTGGTTGCATGGGCTTTTCATGGCCTTCCTTATTAATAACAGAAAGCAATTTGCCTTAAAATATCCTCTATGAAGGTATCTTTCCTCTTAAGCAAACAGCTGTCGCATGTGTTTCGATAACTGATTATACAACTATGAATAAAATCTATCGATTTTCCATTTCACAATTCATTTTTGCATATGAGTATAGCCGGTTTTAATTATTTATTCTAAATTACTTACTTTGCACTTTCAGACGACAAAACTCTGTCAGGTTTATTATATTCACAATGCGAGTCGACTTAAAAGTGAAGCATCGCTTAAAAATGTATACATATTCCAATTTCTTCCAGATGTAGTAATGGTATTGACATATGATCTAACTGAAATTTCATTGATTAGAAAGAAATAGATATCCTTATATGAAAGAGACAGAGAAAAGGATTTTGCGTTATTTGCTCAAAAACTAAATTTTTAAAAGTTTCATTTTTGATTACTTCTTCCTTTCTCACAAAAGGAAAATCTTCAAGATTTTATCGTCTTGAAGCATGATCATTACTAGGCTCAGGTAAAGACAGGCAGTATTACTGTAGTAACAAGTGGTAATACAAAAAGTAACACAACAATGCAACGTTTTATATTAGCACTTTCAAAGTAGTGCCGATAAAGAAGCCGTGTCCTTTACATCAATTAAATTATACAGACTCATTCTTTTTGCGAGCATAAACTAACGAGCTCTAAAAGACTGTATGGAGCATTATTCCCAGGTCTTTAGTTACAGCAGAAAAAGCAGAAGAAGGGTGTAAAAAACCTTTTATTCAATCAATATAGTTGCATAGATGGCTCCACTTGGGCTTACACAAAGCCAACACTTCTGGCTTAACTCAAATCGGTAAACATGAACTTAAAATAGAATGTAATAAATTTAACCTAACGGCTAACAAGATAATTTAACGCTCAAGCGGAAAGGTCATAAAACATGTCAGAGCGTGATAAAAATAACATTCGGGTTAATATATCTTAGGTCTAAAAATTATGTTTTAGGCTCTGACTCGTAGAACTCGGCGGAAACAAGCTTAGTGGCTAGAAGCACTCAACGCCACAGAATCAAATCGCTAGTAATTCAAAATAGCGAAGTGGCGTCAAGCAGGCGTAACACTCTCTGAAATCACCTTCCAAAACCTTCCCTTAAATTAGAATTTCTTTCTACTTATTTTAATACACGAGTCCTAGCTTATTAACATCCTGGCAGGAAAGCGTGAAGGAAAAAAAGACCGAAAGGAGAGTTGCCTTAACTGAAAATTAACTGTTAATAAAATTATACAAATCTCAAGAAAATCATAACCTTGTATTCAAAATTTTTAACTTTTCTCTCTACCTCTCTATTAAATTTTTTTAAAGCGTTTAAGAATTGCATATTATCATGAGCACTGACTGATAACTAACAATATTCAGTTTCTTGTTTATAATCGATCTTAAAAGAAAAGGCTTAGCGAATTTTCAGAGACAGGCAGAAGATCTCTCTTTCTAAGAGCCCCTTTCTCTGAAGTAAATCAATTATACACTTTTCGTGTTCTTAAGAAATATACGCCTTTCGTGTCTTAGAAGCCGAATCCGATGTGTATGGATAGATTTCTTTTGAGAACACACATTTGTTTCTCGAAATATACTGAACTTTTTGATTCAAAATAAATGATGCTGACAAAGGTTGGATTGTGCTGTTACAGATGTATTGCATCTCTGCTTCTTTAATACGTTAGAGAACAGATCAAAATCATGCCAAAAAATGAAAGTCGTCCAAATGAAATCCATACTTCTTTCTATATCCCAACGCATTTAGATCGCCTAGAAAACGCAAATAACGCAACTTATATCGCTTGCGCATACAGCAAAACCTAAATAGTAAACTAATGTAACGAAAAGTATAACGAAGTGTAAAGTATATCAAAAGTTCACTTCTAAATCTGGAAAATGTGAAGAAAGAAGTCAAAAAAGCAAATTACGTATTCTATATATATAAAGAATTCTATTTTAAAGCGGAAAGAGATCAAAAAGCGGATAGTAAAAAGATGAAGAACGATTACATTTATTTCCTCCCTTTTTGAAACAGTAGCGGAAAGGTCATAAAACATGTCAGAGCGTGATAAAAATAACATTCGGGTTAATATATCTTAGGTCTAAAAATTATGTTTTAGGCCTGTTATTCATACCATATTTATCAAGTTGTATTCAAAGCAAAATGTAACTTTAGAGCACTAGCATTTAAAATATGAAATATTACTCACTTAGAATATTAACTCACATTTATAATTTATTATTTGTTATCATTTTAGGAAACAGTTAAAGGTCGAATTAGGAAGATATAGTGGTTAATAGTAATATTTATTTTATTTTGCGAAAGACTTCATATTTCAAAAAGATTCTGTTTAAATGGTGACTGATTTTCATTTTCTGAATTTCTTTCGCGACTTCCTAGCAAAGGTGTGATGTTATTTATTGTTACGATGAAAATTCAACCGTAAAATTTACATAATTCTCCTAGAACAGGGGTCTCCAAACTACGGCACAAGGGCCCAATTTAGCCCGCCAACACTAATGAGCCAGAGTTCTTTAAAATAATTGTATCAAATTTAAAGTAACAAATAACACGCACATTAATTATTTTATATAACAACCAAGCTAGAAATGCGTTGCCTACCGTGCTTGTTCTATGTAAAACATATTATAAACATTATACTATAACGTATTTCTCCCGCCTTCTTCGCATGCCTTCGTGGTGTAGTCATCAGCACGCTCGACGCGTATTCGAGAGGTCCATGGTTCAATTCCCGGAGAGGACATTGCTCATTTTTCTCATCTCCTGCTTCAAAAATACCTGATGTCTCTACAAGCGGCGCCCGAACTAAAAAGGTGATCGGTGATGATTCTCCACCACCAGGATTTGGCGATTAGGGCCCCTCATCTCCAGTCCCCCTTTAAAAGGGGGAGTGTATAAGGTATTTCTGTCTTCTTCTTCTCGTGCCTCCGTGGTGCAATGGTCAGCACGCTGGACGCGCATTCCAAATGTCCGTGGTTCGAGTCCTCGCGAGAACATTGCTGATTTTTCAGTGTCTCCTGTTTCAAAAATACCTAATGTCTTTACAATACAACTGTTTCTAAATTTACGATGAGTGAAATACAGTAACACTCCACATAAAAAATCTCATGTGAACACACATGACTTCTTCATACGTCCTAACTCCTTCATACGTTAAATTCATATCAACTCAGTTCTCACTTCGTGGCCAGGCAAAAATACGTAAAAACTCAAAACAACTTCAAACAAAACAACAGTTTAAAATGTAAACAAATGCGGCTTCGTTAGGCTTAGTAGCACTTAAACAACATTTAAATTGTTGATAATTCTACAACTATTACATGCAGATTAACTAAAGTCATTAAAACCTTAACCAGAATACAAGAACAATATAGTTCAGATCATAGGGTATAGAACCAATCACAAAAATCTCACTCTGTCGTTTAAAAACGTGTATGCTGTTTATCACAGTTGCATCGCCTCGATATGAGGAATTAACTGAATCTTGGCCCTCGAAGCTCCGTTGAAAGAGCCAATATGGCTCACAGGCTGAAAGGTTTGGAGGCTCCTGTTCTAGAAGATAAAAACTTTCATTTAACTTACAAGAAATAGGTACGACTTGCATTATTCTAATCCCAATACAATTCTGCAACGCAGAATTCTTCTCTCTGAATAGTTTCTTGTAAGCAGAGAGATACTATAATAATAATAATGAAATTTTCACAAGTTCTGTAGTTCACAGGTATAAATTAAATTTTCAGCTTCTTTCCTTCCTTTTTTTTACGCATGCTTTCTCCCCTTTATGTTTAAATCTAAAATACTTAATTCATTTTACGTTTAAAAGACAGACTTTTTTCAAGTGTGTCATTAATTCTCATTCTTAAGCAATTAAATGATACCATCTAATAAGATCGTATTTCTCCCATAACAGGTGTAGACACTATAGAAAGCAAAGACGAATCGCACCAAGCAACAAATTTGATCTGCACGAAATGTAGGAAGATTTATATTCCTCTCGTGTTTCTTCAAATGATCCAAAAGCGACCAAGCAGTAAAATCGCAAAGCGCTGAGTACTGGCAGTTTTCATACGAATTTAAATAGTAGCAAACGGACTGGCTGGATAAGTTATATGAATACGAGCCATTTTCCATTACAAAAATCCTCCACAAAGACGTACCTTCCTTTAAACTGATAATCTGGCCTGATTTGCTATAATCCAAATAATTTTGTCGAACCCGATCTTCTGATTATCATAAAAGTATTCTTAAAACTATCTGAATGTATAAAAAATTTGATGATTCTCCATAACATAAATATACAGGGTAATTCAAGATTCAGAGTAATGCACGATTTTAAACCTATCGATAAATTATTAATTTATATAGATCCAATAAAAAATTAAATCTACAAGATATAAGATGTCACCCAAATATAAGGCATTCAAAATAAAATGTAATTTTGGGGGGGGGGCTTTTCTTTGAATGAATCCTAATAGAGTCGATACTGAGTGTTGCACAGCAGGTTTTACTGAAATCAGGGACAATAACAAAGGATATATTGGAGATAATAGAGACAGTCTGATTATCATCTTGAACTGCTTCGTGTAGCTGAAGGAAGCGGCGCGGAAAAATTGTAGGTGAAATTTTGGAGATTTCCCTTTTCCTTTTATGTATTACGTATTTGTCGTCTTGAGAATTTTGAAACCAAAATCATTTGAAATAGCATCGATCATTTTGACTAATCCTGCAAAAGAAGTTCTGATTGATGTTCATGTAAAATTATTATAATTAAACAGACATTATTAATTTTTAGTCTGAAAGGCAACGATGCAAAATTAAATGAAAAGTCTTAAACTCCAACAAACTTTTAATAAAGAATATTATATTACCGCGAAGTATAATAAAATATTTCTCCATTTAATAAATTGTTCCCAAATATCAGTGGATGCTCATTAGGCAAAAGAACTCTATTACGGTAAATTTCCTGCCTCACATCACGTTATTATTCCTGAGTTATTATTATCAAACTAGAATTTAGATCCACTCAGATAATTAATTATATTCTTTATACAGCCGTCTCTAAGCATTTCAAATGCTTTTCAACATAAGTAATGTGAATACGAATCTGTTTCCTTTAGTTCTTCATAAAAGTCCCTTTTCTCTTACCTAGATAGTTATCATGTACACCTTTCAAAAAAAAAGGGGGAGATAGTTCTATATCTCCCGTTCTACTGGGCCGATTGACGAAATTTAACTAGCGTTTTTCATGTCTCGAAAACGCGACTTAGGAATATATATCAGATTTACATACGTATTGTTCTAAAGTAAGTATTCCGACACAAAGTCTGATTATTTCTGATATGACATACGATTTTTTTAACATATTTCAACTCTATGACTCAATTTATGCCAAAGTGCCATGTTTTGTATAAATCGCAATAGTAATTTTTAAAAAATTAGTTCTCAAAATTTTAGCTCATCAATATTAAATGAATTTCGTATATATTTATAAATATCTCATTTTTTTATTAAACTTAACTCGATTTCTTCTTTCACAGTTCGAAATGTAGGTGCAATCCAAATAAAATTCGCAGATATTTTCTGATTTATTAAAAAAAATTTAGAAATCTTTAAATTTTTCGAAAACATTTTTGAATTATAATCTATAAAATTTTTACCGTCATCTTAGAATAGATGTAAATATAATTCTTTAACTTAAATTAAGGAATTATACTTGGCGCAAACTGAGAAAAAGTGCGCCAAGATAAATGTTTTTAATTTCTCGGTAAGTTTCTCATTAAATTTTACGAAACTTAATATTTAGGCATAATTTGAATATTAAAGCCAAAATATAAAAAAAAGAGCAATGTCACTTCAGGAAAAATCCGATTGTGTGTCAAAATACCTATGTTCGAACAATGCTATACATAAATATAACATATATCCTAAGTTGAGCTTTCCAGAAATGAAAAACGCAAATTAAATTTCGTCAGCCGGCCCAGTACAACGGGTGATATGAAGCCCATTTTTTAAAAAAACTTTTTTGTGCAGCCTGTAATTCTAAACGAACAAACGAAACGGTCTCGGGTGCTTTCTTTCTCTTCTTCTGTTGTACTTACGTCCATCACAAATAAAAGGAAACGGACATAGAGCATTCTATTGGCACTTAACTATTTTTTATCTTTTATTTTCTTAAAGTATATTCGAGCAATTAATATTTTTGCACTCTTGCATTAAAAGAAACTATAATATAAGTAAGTAAAGTAAAGCTTAAAAATTAAGATTAATAATCATACATTTAATAGAAGGATATATATAAGTCTTTAATTTTATTTATCTACGTGTAATCAATCAGAATGTTTTAAGACATGTAAAACCGTTCATAACTATACCTTAAAAGAGATAACATTTTATTTATTTTCATTTATTTATTTATTTATTTTCACAAGCATATATTAGCTATTTTTTAAAATTAAAAGCCTCTTAAATTAACTTATCTCAGCTTTCTTACCTTGGTAGAAACTTCAAAATGATTTTCATCTCCCGAGAAATCTCTGATAAAAATTTGAATTTATTTTTTCTGACTTCCCGCCAGAAACTTAAGGTAATTCAAAATTCTCAAGTAATTCAAGCAGACCTATGTATATCGCAAAACACGAATTGTTAATGAAATATGAGATATACAAGAAAACGTTTTTAAAACTAAAATGTCTTTATCTCGAATCTGAGTTGGACTAAAAGTTTCCAAATCTTTCAAATCCTTCCTATATGAATAATGACAGCAATGAGAAGACGGAAATACGGGAAAAGTGACTTAATATTAAAGATTTTAATTAAAGGAAAATTTGAAATTTGTTTAATAACAAACAAATTTAAGATTAGAGTTTTTAAACATACATTTATTTTCATTCAGACGATAAAACTGCAGTTTTGCAAATTAAGCATAAAATTAAAATTCTTGTATGTCGAGGTTCATTTTCTCAAAATAATTTGGCAACAGATATTCAATTCAAATTTTTTACGTTATAAGAATCTTTCTATATCAGAGAAAATGTAAAACGGGGATTATTCTGACAGTTAATACATGGAGCACTCACTATACATGGAACTCTATATTCTCTCAAGAAAATTAAGTAAATTTGTAAATAGTCAAAAAGAAATTTATACTGTTTAAGAAGTACAAGGTGATATTTAACAATCCAATAACCACTAGAATCGAAACAACCACATTTTTTAGCGTTAAAAGGTCTAGCAATTTTTTAGATTAAAATTCAAAAGATGAAAAATGGGCATGGATACGGTTTTTCGAATCTTGAATATATTTCAAGATTCGCGGGATTTGAGTATTCCAAGTACTATTCTTAATTTTTCATTAACCTAGCTTGAAAAAAAATAAAATATATTCTTAAAATCAATATAATTGTTTAGTTTGGATAAATTGAGAAAATTATGAGACAGACTATTGCTTAATTTAATTGGGTTTAATTTTTGTTTTGAGTACATTCGGTAATATTAATTATTTTCAGTCACATTATTTTCCTTGTAACTCTTACACAACCATTTTTCGTACAAAATCAGTTCAGGAAACGAGCTTTAATTCTCATTGTTTATAACTGAAGTGGACCACTTATAAATAGAGGGGGCGATCTAAATGCTCGACGATCTTCGAGAATTCTCGCTAACTGGAAAGTAGGGTAGATGTAAATAAATCGAAATAAAATAATTTCGTAAGCGACTATAATTTTGAATTTTTCATCCATATTTACGTAACATAAAGTAATGAACCTTTTCATTTTCGAATATGAATCTTAATTTGGAGGAAAATAAATTGACTTTTACGCTAGTTTCCCATATACAGTGGCTCCCAAAAGTGTTCGTACACTTATGATTTTCATTGAAATAGAGCTCTATCCAATAATTAAAAGTAAACTTTCTGAATGAGATTTTAATAATAAGATCTATAATCTATTCGTAACAAAATTACATGAAATAATTTTAAAATATAGCGAAACTTTATTTTTAAGAAATGAATAATCAAAAAATGAGAAACATTTTATCTCACAAAAGTCTGCGTACACTGAAATATATTTGGATAAAATCAAAATTAGAATGATCGTTTGCTGCTTTTTTTAAGTTTTGCATTGTGGTGACAGTTAAAAAATCGTTTGCTTTAATTTTTTATTGTTTACTTCATAATATTCTATTTATTATTGAAAAATGGGTCGCAGTCGTAAAGAAATTACAAACAGCATTCGAAAATAGGTCATTTTTCACCATGGTAGTGGAAAATCAATTCGAAATATCGCTAAATTAGTTAATTTATCCCATTCTACAGAGCAGTATGTGATAAAACGCTTTAAAGAAGAAAATCGGATTGAAAACAAGGTAAGAAAAGGTCCATTGAGAAAGTTAACTAAACGTGATTGAGAGGTTTATTATTAGAAAATTTGTGAAAAACCCATGTTTGAGTACTGTAAAAGTTTCTGCAGAATTTAATGCAAAGTTTTCTACTTCAATTTCACTTGAAACTATTCGACGAGTTCTCAGAGAAGCTGGATTACATGGTCGTTCTCGCCGCAAAATATTTTTTGTTAGTGAGAAAAACAGAAAGCTCAGGCTTTCATTCGCAAAATCAATGATAAATACACCCGAAACGTACTGGAATAATGTCCTATTGGCTGACGAAAGCAAATTTAACATTTTTGGTTCCGATGGTTGAATAGCTGCATGGAGAAAAAAAATGAGGAACTTCATTCTAAGAACATAGTCGGAACAGTTAAGCCTGGCGGTGGAGGTGTTCTTGTGTGGGGGTGCATGGCAGCATAAGGACTAGGTAATTTGGTATTTATTGATGGCATAATGAATCATTCTCTTTATTTAAATATTTTAAGAGACAACTTAAAATAATCAGCCCAAAATTTGTGTATTGGAAACAACTTTATTTTTAATCGTGATAACGATCCTAAGCATACGGCTCTCAACGTTCGCCTGTGGTGTCCACATTGTTTTTAAAACACCACCTCAGTCGCTAGATTTCAACCCCATAGAACACATTTGGAAAGAACTGGAGGTTAGAGTACGAAAACACGACATCCAACCGAAAAGCGAATTCAAAACAGTCATGATGGAAGAATGGATGAACATAGATACAGAATTTACAAAAAAAAACTAGTAAAATCTATTCCCAGACGTTTAAAAGCTGTTGTGGATGCTAAAAGATATCCTACTAAATATTAATTTAACGAAAAATGAAAATATTTGCTAATACGTCAAAATTTTTTTGAAGTGTACGAAGACTTTTGTGAGATAAAATGTTTGTCATTTTTTGATTATTTCTTAATAAAGTTCTTAATAAAGTTTGATTTCTCAATAAAGTTTCGCTATATTTTAAAAATATTTCACGTAATTTTGTTACGAATAGATTATAGATCTTATTATTAAAATCTCATTCAGAAAGTTTACTTTTAATTAATGGATAGAGTCCTATTTCAGTGAAAATCATAAGTGTAAGAACACTTTTGGGAGCCACTGTACGTAAGATCTCCACAGTTATTTAATTTTAGAATTCAACATGAGCTTTTAATCTGCGCTTATCATGAGAAAAACTGAAAAAAAAAACTCGCAAGAATGGAAAAATAAATCAAGATGCTGAAAGAATATTTTTTACCTTAGGGTAAGTCGACAGTCATCCACCCATGAGGAAGCGGAGCACTCTCCGAGGATTTTCAATATTAAAACACGAAATTAAAATTCATATGTCGGAAATCCAAACGCAGATATGAATGAAAACTTATCTCGTTACTTCTGTTTACAAAAAATAATGACACTTTGTTTAAAAAGGCCTTTCACATCGGAATAAAAGGGGAACGCGATATCCTTTCTGTGTGGGTCGCTCGTCTAATGTGTTCAAACGCCCCGTCTCCTGACGGAGCAACAGTTGAACTCGGACGAGCTGCAGACGATGTTTGGATACAATAAATGACAGCAGAGGGCGTTGCTGTAACGAGGTTGCCAGACTGAGCTTTCTTCTGACTTGTTTGGAAGGGCCGCCAAGGTATGAACATATTTCAGAGAAAGAGCCGCCAAAAGATCACCGAAGCAGCGGTTCTCAACCGGTGGTACGCGTACCAGTAGCGGTACGCAAGAGAAAAATAAGTGGCGTGAAGAAACAAAGTATTTTTAACAATTAAATTCAAAAATATCTTGAAGAAAAAGAACAATTGATAGAAATTTCCTGTGAACGAACTCTTAACCGAAGATTTCAAAAATAACAACTTGTTAACTTTTGGCTGAACCGGAAAAGAAATTTAAAGTCATTTCAAATAAAGTTATCAAATTTTTATTGCCTTTTTTCACAACCTATTTGTGTGAACAAGCATTTTCTTCCCTGTTATATTTGAAAAATAAATGCAGAACGAAATTAAAAGTGGATTTTAATTTACGGTTAAAACTAAAGGAAATTAAGCCTAGACATAAAGAAATTGATCTCTCTTAAATATTCCCAAATTTCACACTAAATTTTAAAATTAAAGTATTAAAACTTAAATTTTGATGATTAAAATGGTAACAAATTTTTAATATAATATTTTTTTAATGTGTGCCTATTTAATACAAATAACCAATAGGTTTTGAAAAGGGCAAAATATATATATTCTTAATATGTCTATTGAGAAATTGAAAAATAAGCATTGAAAAATGTACTGGTGGTACTAAACTTTTTCAGTTTTTATTTAGATGACACGCGTTAGTCAAAAGGTTGAGAACCGTTGGCTTAGATTAATCTTCTCGATTTGATTTTGTAACGTTTATTCAAAATCATGCTAAGATCACGCTCTTACTCTGTTGCTACGAATATCGAGGATGGTGTTCTTAACAGTGGAAAGAACACGGCAAGTCCCCCCCCCCTTTTACGCCGTTGTTACTGATATCAAGAATACCTATTCTCACAGTGTATGCTTCTGGAGCAAAGTATTTTTTCAGCTATTTTTTTTTATGGGAAATACTATTTCCCAATATTTACTCTGAATCCAAATGTTAGAATTTCTTTGAAATCTTAAGATTGAAAAAGTTTAGTAAAAGTTTGGAAGAAATCAGTTGATCTGTTGTCGAGACCAAAACCTGAAATAGTCCTCACCTGTTTTGGTGTAATTAAATGGCATGGTATTTATTCCATGCATATTGCTACGGATTTCGTATTTATTTACTATTTATTTAGAATTGTAATTAAAATTGCTTTATTTTCCCATGCAACGCAGACGATTTTTGAAGAGAAAGCTACGGCGGAAATGTGAAAATAAAAGAACGCGTGCATTCAATATTAAATAAATAAATATCTCTTAATTACTGTTGCCATCCACAAACCTCGACAAAAATCGAGGTTTTACCAGAATATTCTAGTAAATAATTAAAAAGCTTATAAAAGCCGAATTGAAACACCTCATCTCAGTTGTAGTTGTAGCTGTTTTAAGCGAACTGTTTGTTTACTTAATGCTGTTATTGATTGCAGTGATTTCGCTGTGAGATAGAATTAGTTTCTTTGTTTTTGAAGAATTAAGTTTTGCTTAACGTTTGAGATATTGTGATGTTGTACGAATACCTCTGAAGAAATATTCCAGCATTTTGATTTATTTCTTGTGGAAAGAATTAATTTTTGTTAACTTTTTAACGACTCGTGCATTCAATACATAACAAACCCGCAAGCAACCAACAATATATTAGAAATAGTAACTTTAGATTCCTTTTGCAGAGACGACGCTGAAAACTATTAACATTTTCAGGGGAACAAATTAAGACAGCTATTTTTGTAATTAAATACAAGAAAAATCTTGTGTCCACATTCCCTACAAACATTACGTGACCACACATGAAACTTTCTCATCACTGTTTTATTTCAGAAAAGAAGGCTAGATTTTCTAGCCTTAATGCACTAGGATATTTAAATTTCTAGTTTCGTAAAATAAAATTAATTTTCTGCACCTCAAATTCCACACCTAAAATTTTGTCAAAGAAAATTCGAATTACATTAATATGTTTTTATATCAAATAATCTTGCAATTCGAATTATTTCTATTATTCTCCGACTATGCTAATTATGTTGTTTCTGCTCACATACAGATTTATATATATTTACAAAACTTTTTCTAGCTGAATTTAAAAATCCTATTTAATTTTAGTTTAGATTGGTTGCAATGAGAGTAGTAAATGGAAATTACAACCGAACTTCAGTAAAACAAAACTGAGAAGAGCGAAAAAAAACTTAGCAATCGAAAATTCAAATTAATGAGACGTTTATTTATCTGAGCTTCAAAAATACCTATGATTCTTAGAAAGTATGCACATCAATATTTTAATGAAACAAGAAGAAAATAAGAACGTATATATCGAAATTAGAACGTACATATCGAGATAAAGTCAAAAAGATTTGAAATGTAATTAAATGAAGAAATCCAAATTTTTAGTCGCGTATTTTCATTTGAAATATTCATTTTGTTCTGAGGAAAAGGTAAATAAGTCCGATTGAAAATAATAATGAGAACTAATTAAACTATTTCTTTGTATTTGATAATTACTGTTCCTTTTAAAAACAGGAATACTGTGTGAAAACATTGATATACATAGTGTAGACAGAAACAATGTTTTAAAGGCCTTATTATTTTTTTCTTAAACAAAATATAGTCTAGAAATACAGCATTAAAATATAGAACATCGAACAAGCTTTACTTTGCGTTATTTCCGACAAAAATATACATTGTACTTGCAAAATAACTCTTTTATTAATAAAAGAAGCGAATTTGCGAGCAAGAGCCAATTTTATTGTAGAAATAACAGATTCAAAAACCTATAGGCGTGCAAATAGCTTAGCGTTTAATGCTTTTACGGAGAAAGTTTGCACCATAATATAAATGATTTCGGGAAGATATCAAACTTCTTCTCATTGAGAAAAGAAATACAAAAGGAAAAAAAAACTGAAAGGTTTCAGATTTAAATTACGTCCAAAGGGGCATTTTATGGTTTAAGCATTTTGTATGTTACTTTTATTTATTGAATATCATGTTCTTCGCATTTAAACCGTAAAATTCAGTTAAAGAACAATATCGCAAAAATTTTAAACTGAGCATATCCTTAGAATTTCCTACACACAGTCTCACGCGCTGCAGATAAAAATCTTTTTTTTCTGTACAACGTTGCCATTGCCCGCTTTGAAATCCTCGAGTTTGTTCATCAAAAAAAAAGTTTTGTTCATCAAAGTTTTACAAATTATGAAATCGTTAATAAAACAAATTCCAAATTTCAAATTTGGACTTCCAGATGCCTATATTCGCAGCAGGATTACGGCATTCAAAATTCGATGGCTTTAGGTACCGTCGTTTGATCACAATGCGAGAAACATGCATACATTTATGCACATTCTTCATTATTTAATTTCTTTAAATATAACACAGGGTTGCAATATTTTGTGGCAACAGTTTGAAAAGAGATACAGACTTTTAATGTTTCCGACGCAAAATCGCAAAACGAAAACAGTAGTCCTTCAGGGACAAAGCCCCTTTGGACTAATCAGTATATTTAGTAACATAAAATATACAGTTCGATTTGTCAAAAATTTCGAATTATCGAAGTTTCAGTAATCGAAATTCTATTATATTTAGACTAAAACTTTTCAGCAAATTATAAGCTGCGTAACCATTGTGTTTAAAGACATAGTAGTACGTTGCGGGTTAATACTGAGAGCTATTGACTTAATCTTTGTATAGGAAAGGGCTATTCTTCTCCTGTACAAATTACTTCGCTTTTACTGAGAATGCGCTTTTTATCTAGAAAGGAAGAAAGGTAAATTTAAGGTCTCAGAGTTGTCATTCCATAAAGGTAAAGTGCTAGATGAATAAGAAGCACAGCTGGGGAAAAACTTTTAAAAATCAAGTTAAATTAAATTATTTTTACGTGTGTCTCAGACTAATATAGGCGAAATATAACTATATGCTTATGATATCAAAGTATTTAGAATAAATAATAAAAAAAAAAATAAAAAAATCCGAAATGTTTCAAATTTTAAATTACGTCCAAAGGGGCGTTTTTTTAACATTTTGTGTGTTTCCATTATTTATTTAATACCAAGTTCTTTGCACTTGAACGATAAAATTCAGTTAAAGAACAATATCGCAGAACAATTTTAAACTGAGCATATCTTTGCAATTTCCGATGCACAGTCTCGCGCGCTGGAGATAAAAAGGTTTTTTCTGTACAACGTTGCCATTGAAATCCTTGACTTTGTTAATCAAAAATTCGTTAAAGTTTTACAAAGTACGGAATCGATAATAAAACAAATTCCAAATTTCGGCTTCCAGATGCCATATTCGCAGTAGGATTATATCATTCGAAATTCGATGGCTCTAGGTACTGTCGTTTTATCACAATGCGAAAAACATACATACATTTATGCGCATTATTCATTATTTAATTTCTTTAAATATAATTCAGGGCTGCAATATTTGGTGGCAACAGTTTGAAAAGTGAACCGACATTTAATGTTTCCTAGGCAAAATGCCGAAACAAAAACAATAGTCCTTCAGGGACAAAACCCCTTTGGATTAATAATATGCTTTTGTAAGAGTAAAGAAACGATTAGTAAAAATATTTAAGCAAAATGATGCATTTCATGTATTAATTAAGTAAGCCTGTTCTTCTAATTTCGTTTCCGTTCTTTCTAAGTCTTGAATTTAAATATCTCAAATGTCATTTTTTAGGAATGTCTAAATTGCGTATCTTTTGCCCATCTGAAGTAGAATTTCTAAATTAGATAGCTAGATACTCTACCGTTGCCCCTGAAAGAGTTAAATGACATGAAATCTATCTTTCCACTTAAATATAAACATTGTTAACGGTGTTGATATAACTGACTGATACGATAATCTATGCGAAGGAAAAATAACATACGTTTCAGAAAAGAGTTTCGGATGCAAAACACCGGAGTTAATCAAAATCGTAAAACTGGCTATAGTTGTATATCTACCTACTAAATAAAACATGGAACGCGAAACAATAGAACACGAGTGACAGTTCTGTAGTAAAATTTAAAACTCGAATGTAGGTGTAGAATGAACATAAAACCATAAAAAATTCCAAATGGAGAAGAATACTTTGAAAAGATGTTAAAAGCTGAAAACCAGAGTGGACGAAAAAATATTGATGGGAGTTAATTTATTAGTCAAGCTACATCACGCAATGACGTAAACACATCATGTAAACTCTAATTTCTCGTTTGTTTAATATTTGGTATTAATGTTTGTTTAACGTTAAGCCTGACGGTAATCTATATAGTATATGAAGAAGAAATATGTGTGTTTAGTTGTCCTCTAATAACTCAGTCACTACTATAGCTATCGTCACCAAACTTTCTACAATTCTTTTCTGGGTCCTGGAAAAGTTCGACATCCACTTTTTCCCAAACAAAAGTAGCTAAAATCGGATACATTAATTAAAAACTCGGAAAAACGATCATTTTCGCCCTCAGTTTTCCGAGTGGCAATAGTCTCGCAAGCTGGAGATGAAAATCTGCTTTATTTCGAATGTTGTTGCCACTGCTCGCTTTCAAATCCTAGAGCTTGTTAATAAAAAATTTCTAAGTTTTACGATGAAATAAAAATAGCATTGCCAAACATTAAATACGTTATCCCCTATTCCAAAAATTCGTGGGAAGCCGTTTCGGCTATTGCCATTTTCGTACGATTTTAATCAGCCCAAAATATTAATTAAAAACTCTGAGAGCGCTCATTTTCGAACTCATTTTTCCGAGTGGCAACAGTGTCGCGAGTTGAAGATAAAAATGCTTTATTTCGAATTGCATTGCGAGTGCTCGCTTTCAAATTGTAGAGCTTGTTAGTTAAAAATTTGTAAATTTTACAAAATCTATATGTAAAAAGAAGAATGTTTGTTTGTATTGTTACGAATTTCAAATTTATTTGGCTATTTATTTAGAATTGTAATTAGATTTGCTTCATGTTGCCTTAGCAACGCAGACGATTTTTGAAGAGAAAGCTACGCCAAAAAAAAATAGCAATAAAAATAAAAGAGCGCGTGCATTTAATGCTTAATAAATAAATATCTCGTAATTACTGTTGCCATCCAGAAAAATCTAGAAACATCGTGATTGTTCTACTGATAATTAAAAAGCTTATAAAAGCCGAGGTGAAACACCTCATCTCAGTTAGTGAGTTAGTTGTTGTTGTTGCTGTTATACTTGTAGCTGTAAAAAGCGAACTGCTGTTTGTTTACTTAATGCTGTATTGATTGTAGTGATTTCGCTGTGAGATAGAACTATTTTATCTGTTTTGAACTGAGTTTTTGCTAAACGTTTGAGATATTGTGATATTGTGCGAAGATTTGTGAAGAAATATTTCAGCATTTTAATTTATTTATTGTGAAAAAAATAAATTTTTGTTAACCTTTTACGACTTGTGCATTCAATATATTACGAACCCGTACGCACGTAACAATTTTTGGTGTCAGAAGTGGGATTTTTGAATGCCATTAACTAGAGCAATGGAAGAACAATTAAGGCAATTCATGGCAGCCTTTGCTGCATTTAAAGAAGAAATTAAAGCTGGCCAAGATTCCGTGAAAGAGGAGATGAAAGCTGTTCAAGAATCTGTTAAAGATGAAATGAATTCTGTTCAAGAAAAGATGGAGAAATCTGTTAAAGATGAAATGAATTCTGTTCAAGAAAAGATGGAGAAATCTGTTAAGGAAGAAATGAATTCTGTTCAAGAAAAGATGGAGAAATCTGTTAAGGAAGAAATGAAGGCTGTTCAGGAATCTGTTAAAGATCAGATGAAAACGGTTCAAGAGTTGAAATTGGGTCAAGAATCCGTTAAGGAAGAGATGAGAGCCGTTAAAGCAAGTCAAGAAGAAATGAAAAAGGAAATTACTTGCATAATAGAAAATAAATTTGAGACTATGGAAGGCAGAATAGACGCGGTTGAAAATAAAGTTTCTTCTGTCAAAGAACAAATAGAAGAGAGAGTTTCTGCCGTAGAACAACAAATCGATTACAGAGTTTCTGCTGTGAAAGAACAAATTCAAGAAAGAGTTTCTGCAGTGGAACAACAAATTGATGACAAAGTTTCCGCAGTTGCCAAAGAAGTTGATACTTTAAAGAAATTCGTAGCGACGGCAGGAAGCAATTCGGATACTTTTAAATTCCTAGCCATGCCTGCGCATCCTTCTCTGAAGCTATCGACATATGATGGGAAGACCTCCTGGCAAGTGTATAAGACACAATTTTCTATAGTTGCGGAAGCAAATGGATGGGATTCCCAAGCTAAGGCCTGTCACCTTGCGGCTTCACTGAGAGCAGACGCAGCGGATATCCTTCAGACTCTTCCCGAAAACAAAAGGCTAGATTTCGAAGCTCTGTCCGGTGCTTTAGAGCTGCGTTTTGGACAGAAGTGTTTAAAAGATTACAGCAGGCTGCAGTTAAAATCCCGTCAACAGAAGCCAACGGAAACACTCCAGGAGCTCGCCACGGATGTTGAAAGGCTGTCCCACCTCGCCTTTTCGGAGTGCCCGACGGAAACAAGAGAAATCCTGTCCCTGCAATACTTCATCGACGGCATCCGGAACCCTGAAATACAGAAAGCACTGCGAATGGCTGATGTGAAGGACCTAAAAAGTGCTCTGGTGTACGCCATGAAATTCGAGGCAGCACAGCAAGCCACTCGTAGAGACCGCCACCCAATCAGAGCTGCTCACATACAAGAACCAGTGGATCCAATGACTGTTCGCCTAGACGATTTAACCAGAAAAGTGAATGCTTTGACACGGAATACTGGCGACAAGAAACCGACAGTAAAGTGCTGGAACTGCGGTATTTTAGGACACATGCGAAGGAACTGCCGAATATTCAAGAGCTCGGAAAATAAGACGGACGATATAAACAGAAAATTAAATGCCATGAGGTGGAAAAGTAATGACAAAGAACCAAAATGCTGGAACTGCGGAACTGAAGGCCACCTGCGAAGGAACTGCCGAATATTCAAAAGCTCGGAAAATAAGACGGACGATAGAAACAGAAAATTAAATGCCATGACATGGAAAAGTAATGACAAAGAACCAAAATGCTGGAACTGCGGAGCTAAAGGCCACCTACGAAGGAACTGCAAAACACCCGAGAGCACGAAAAGTAAGATCATTTTCCAGCAACGACGCAAGAAGCAAATTAATGATCATATCGCTGAGCAGAGTTTGAGCTATAATGAACAACCCCGTTTTAAAGCGCTCAAGATTTCTGCAGTGTGCGGCAAGAGTAATGGACTATCCATTAATGGGCATATCGACGGAGTTCCTTGCAGTATGATCATTGATACAGGAGCTAATGTTACCATAATTCGGAAGGATTTAGGTCAAAAATTTAAGGAAAAACTGATTTGGACGCCATCCTGTGTTACTCTCCAGACTGCGTCCGGCGAGAAAATTGATGTAGAAGGAAAGTTAAATGTGAACATCACCTTTGGAAGTGCCACCTACCATCACACAGCATATGTGGCGGATATTACAGACCCCTGCATACTAGGATTGGACTTTTTAAGGAAATATAATTTTTCCTTAGACTTCAAAAACAACAAACTGTTTTCAGCGTTTGAGGCCATGACTATCGATCCTCAGAAAGGATCTTCACCACGAAACGCCGACGTGTCGTCTGAAAGACCCTGCTCAGAAAGTTGCCGAAATCATACTGAGATCGAAGAGAAACCCGAGACTACCAGCAATTCTCCAGCCCAGATGCTCATCGGTCGTGATCTTCGTCTGCCTTGTGATTTCTTATCTGACCGCCTTGCAGATGCGCCTTCATCGCCTGAGGAATACATCCAAGATGTCCAGGCCCGGTTTGAAGTGAAGCACCGTTCTGCACGAAAGCGAGTCAGCTTGGCGACGAACAAGATGAACACCCGTTACGACACGAGAGCTACTGGCCATCGTTTCAACGAAGGAGACAAGGTGTGGTTATGGAGTCCGACTCGACGGAATAGACTTTCTCCGAAACTACAGTCACCTTGGGATGGTCCTTACACAGTCCTAAACAGGCTGAACGACGTCGTGGTTCGGATCCGTAAGTCATCGAACTCTAAACCTAAAGTCGTTCATTATGACAGGTTAGTTCATTACTATGGCCATAGTACGTAGTGTATATAATTGTAAATAGTAATGTACATAGTATAAGACCATGGTCCTATTTGTATTTAGTATTTGATTTGTATTTGTTAAGTAGTAGTATTTGATAAGTATTTGTGTTTAATAGCATTTGTATTTGATAGTATTTGTACTTAGTATTTGAATTGTATTTCGCGTTGGATAGAATTTAATTTGCTGAAAGTCACTTATTTTAATTATTGTTTATTTTGTTATTATAAAGTAATGTTTATTATAGCACTGATGCTTTAGTTGTAAGTTTGGCTTCCTGTCCAGGGATTGTACTGCCCGGGACGTGCAGTCCTTGGGAAGGGGGCAATGTTACGAATTTCACATTTATTTGGCTATTTATTTAGAATTGTAATTAGATTTGCTTCATGTTGCCTTAGCAACGCAGACGATTTTTGAAGAGAAAGCTACGTCAAAAAAAAAAAAAAAATAAAAATAAAAGAGCGCGTGCATTTAATGCTTAATAAATAAATATCTCGTAATTACTGTTGCCATCCAGAAAAATCTAGAAAAATCGTGATTGTTCTACTGATAATTAAAAAGCTTATAAAAGCCGAGGTGAAACACCTCATCTCAGTTAGTTAGTTAGTTGTTGTTGTTGCTGTTATACTTGTAGCTGTAAAAAGCGAACTGCTGTTTGTTTACTTAATGCTGTATTGATTGTAGCGATTTCGCTGTGAGATAGAACTATTTTATCTGTTTAGAACTGAGTTTTTGCTAATCGTTTGAGATATTGTGATATTGTGCGAAGATCTGTGAAGAAATATTTCAGCATTTTAATTTATTTCTTGTGGAAAGAATAAATTTTTGTTAACTTTTTACGACTTGTGCATTCAATATATAACGAACCCGTTCGCACGCAACAGTATTGCAACGTTATTGATTTCTGATCACTTATGATAAATTGTCGCATTTAATCGACTAAAATTGAACATAGGTGAAATGTTGGATGGAACTTGAGTTTTTAGGACCGGTTGATAAGAAAGACGAAAATCCTTAAAACCTGCGTGCCATTGCTGATATAAATGAGAGAGAATTGGCTTATTTTTCTATCGAAATTTTTTACATGGGTTTCATATCGCATTTGGCTGAAAAATGTATGAGTATAAATCGTATTTTTTGCATCATTATTAGAAAAGTATTACAGCGGTATCGTTCTCTCTGTTGTTAGATGGATTACTCTCAATCTAACATACTGGCATAGAGTATTTCCGCTATTATGAAATGTTTACCTTTGAATCTTTCATAAAATTCTAGAGACAGATATGAAGTTCTTCCAATTTTCTTCAAGTTTTGTTTAGCTGGAAATTATTGTAAATAAATTAATCTCTTTAAAATGATAGCTACGTGTTAGATAGTTACATTAAACAAAGCTGCAATAACTACACTAACAAATACTTACAAAAACTATAATCATATTGAGCTTAAAAGGTGTCTCCATGCTTGAACTGAATAATAGAACGCAGGAGAATCAAGAGCTCTCTCCAACTGCTCGATGTTATTCCAGATTTTGAGACGCACTTAGTGGCAGCTGGGCTATCTGTTGCTAATAAATTTCGACGACTTGCAAAAAACACATCTAATTTATCTGTTTTCAGAAAACTTCAGTTTTTCTTTCGCGTTTTTTTTTTTTTTTTTTTTTTTTATTTGTTTGTTGATGACTGTTTTTATTTAAGAGAGAGTTGAAGATATACATTATTAAGAAAGCGATATTTCTGGTGGAAATTTAAATTGCACTAATGTTTTAGTAGAAGACAAATTTTATTCTATGGAAATAGCAGTTAATTTACGCTTATTTCATTGGAATTTTGAAATATAACCCGCGAACTCGCGTTATTTAATTTTGTCGAGAAATTAATTAAATTTTTTTTTAAACTTTTCTTGGCTTACCTGCAATCATTAAATTGCTGGAAAAGATGAGAAAGTAATAATCAATATTTGTCCTCAAATTCAGTTCCTATCTGGCTGGTTTGCTGTGAAATGATAACTTCTCTGTCATTCTGAGATACAATAGCTAGTTAAGATGTAGATGATTCAGACATCGCTTTGTAGGTGATGAGGTTTTCCTCACAGATTAAATTTAATCGTCTTTTTCTAACAGACAGAAATGCATTTCCTTATCTTATTTAACATCGAAAAATTGCATTGTCTCTAACAAATAGACAAAACTAATAAGGAAAGTCAAACAATAAACTAATTCAATCTAATTCACTGCAGTTTGAATCGACAAATCAGCTGACTACGAAGACAGGTTTTTATAGACAATAAAAATGAATAAGGAACAAAATTTAGAAAATGGATAAGAAGACAGTCAGGAAAATTTTTTTTTCTTTAAAGCTGAAGAATACTTTCTTACTAAGCAGCTACCTTTCATTTTCTTGTTTACACACATGAAAATATTTTTTCAAACGTTTTGCGCATAAGATATAAAATGCGTATACAAAAATCTGAAAAAAAAATATATATATATACATATAAAAAGAAAAATCTGAAAAATTTTAGATTTCAAATTACGTCCAAAGGGGAATTTTTTTAAACGTTTTGCGTGCTACCTTTATTTATTAAATATCATGTTCTTCGCACTTAAACCACAAAATTCAGTTCAACAGCAATATCTCAAAATAATTTTAAATTGAGAATAGCTTTAGAATTTGCGATGCATAGTCTCGCGCGCTGGAGATAAAAAGGTTTTTTTTCTGTACAACGTTGCCACTGAAATCCGTGAGTTTGTTAATCAAAAATTCGATAAAGTTTTACAAAATATGAAATCGATAATAAAACAATTTCCAAATTTCGGCTTCCAGATGCCATTTTCGCAGTAGGATTATATCATTCAAAATTGGATGGCTCTAGGTACCGTCGTTTTATCACAATGCGAGAAACATACATGATGGCACCTTCTGGGCAAATTGTCCCTTTGGACTAAAAATATGCAAAACATTTTTTCAGAAAAAATAAGGTTAAAGATTTTATGAAATTTCTCTTTAGGAAATAATATACTTTGCAAATCTTGGAACTGACGACAGTTATTTAGGGAATAATGAAAACGTTTTGGTATTTAATACACTGTCATGCCATTAACGCTTTCATTTCTAACATTAGTATTGGAACATGTTAAGAATATACCCTAATTAGTCTCTGACTGTTATATTTGTTTCGTGGCATTGATGGCATGCAGAATTATTTATGCTTATTGTGCTTTAATTTTGTATGAAAATAACTTTTATCTTGTAAGAAATAATAACATTCTTTTTCTAGTGTTCTTATAGCGTAAGTTATTAGCAATCTGCACTTCAGTTAGAAACTGGAATTTCTGTATTTGTGATGCCGGAGGGCGTACACTTCATTTCGCATCCTTCCTACTCCAAGAACTGTACAAGTTCACTGCTTTTCTTTCAAGCTCTGTCGAATTTTTGTTTTCGGGAATTCTAGCAACTACATATTTTTTAAAATAATTATTCAAAGGACTGATGTAGCACTGAGGTTATGCTTTTTACAGTGGCTCATATTTGTTTCCGACACTTGTGTCTTTCAGTTTTATTTTAGAATATCAGTTTGCAGAGTATCATTTAATTTTCTAACCAGTTATTTTAAGATCAAGTATCTTTCATGTCAAACCTCATTTCTTTTTCCTGCCAGAATGCAAATTTCTAGAAGAGCAGTATTCAAGTTGGTTAGGAAGAAAAATATTTAAAGGAAAGTTTTGGAGGATGAAAGGAGCGCGTGTTCTGCCTGCTTGAAGGCCACACTTCTAACTTTGATCCTCTAGCGATCAGAAAACTGCGGCGTTAAGTAATTTTTGCCATTAGGCTTGTTTATGCCGACTTTGCTCAGATCCACTTTGCCCAACTATGAGTTAAACTATGAGACCGTTAGGCTATATTTAAACTTCATCAATTTTAAGATATTCATTTACTTAAGCCAAAAGTATTGGCTTCTGTAAGCACAAGTTAGTGCCGACTGTTAACTTTATTTGAGTTAGTAAAGGATTCTCTACGCCCTTATTCTCATTCTGTACTACTTTAGTGATAATTCACTAAACAGTCTTCCAACTGCGCGTACATTTTGTGATAGCAAAGAATACACGACGTTACAAGTTATTGAATATTAGCAAAAGAACTCGTTTTCTTTTCATCCATTTCGAAACTTGCTTGTTTTGAAAAAGCTATGAAAAAAAGAATCATTGAAAACCCTCTGAAAGTGAATTCGCATAAATATTCGGACACGTAGAACAATGAATGAATTAAACTTCGGACATTTCAAAGAAAAGACTAAATAGACTTTTGAAAGACTAAATATTCGGACATTCAATAAATTTTGCGTTCCAAGTTTTCTTACAGACACTCTCAGATTTGCATTAAGAACATTTATGTATTTACACTAATCCATATTATTTTCTAAAAATACTAAATTTCTAATTTTAAAGGCAACGGAACATCCCCAAACCATTACGCCTGTACCCCCGTGCGTAACATTAAGCAATAAGTTTTTCAGACTTCAATTCTTAATTCAGATTTTGCGATGTATTCATTCATCTATAGGTTCGATATATATTAAATTTTGATTTTTATACGAATATAACATTGTTCCAATCTTAGAAAACTTTGGATTGTGCAAATTGTCAGGGGTATTTTACTTATTTTCTTGTTGACGACGAATTTCGTTTTTACTGATTTCCGGTTTTAACGGCGTCCTAAATGATTCTTTTGAAAGCTTCAAGATTAACTTTTATTACAAAACGTTCTTCTAAATTTGGTGAGCACGTTACAGTACTAATTTTTGGGTGTTGTTTGATTTTTAGAATAAATCTGAGATTCCTTCGTATTAGCTTGGAATGTATTCCGGACTCCAGTGCATTTTCAACAGTTGTATGCAATTGCCATCGTTTTATTGCGTCAAAGATAGTTACACGGTTTAAATTAAGGATTTTTTGGATATTCGGAATACGTTTACTATTTTTAAAAAGATGAATTATTAAATTTATAACAGAATTAGCAGTTTGTTTGTTTTGTCTTGCCATGTTCACTTCGGATATGGAATTGTTAATATGTTCTCTAGATATATCTTCTTCTAGATATTTTGTTCTCTTGATGAGGAGGGACTTGTAGCTGCCCTCGAAATCGATTGAGTATTTTTTAGTAAATGTACGCCAAATACAAGGTTGTTTCAGCGAATTTGATTGTTAATATGTGCTTTTTAACAATTAATAATTTACAAATGCAGACGATAATTTTTGTGACGTATTTTCATTTAAAACAAAAAAATTTAACAAGAAGCATTGTCTGCTAAAACATTTCAACAAATATTTGGAGCGTCCATATTATTATGTGAATTACTGATTAATTCGTTTTAAAGAATTTTTTTTTACAAGGAATATTTTCATAATATTTATTTTACAACAACCAAGGCTTAAAATAGGAAAAAAAATAATATATTAGAAAAAAAGATTTGAGGTTTATGTTTCAATCAAATTCGCTGAAACAACCTTGTATTTGGCGTACATTTACTAAAAAACACTCAATCGATTTCGAGGGCAGCTACAGGTCCCTCCTCATCAGGAGAACATCCTTTCTTGATATTTTGTTCTCCTGATGAGGAGGGACCTGTAGCTGCCCTCGAAATCGATTGAGTGTTTTTTAGTAAATGTACGCCAAATACAAGATTGTTTCAGCGAATTTGATTGCCACATTGGCGTGTTTATCTTCTATTGTAATTTATGTTTCAATATTTAGTGCAAGATCTACGCAAATAAATCTCAAAAACACAAATGCCCAAAATAAATGTGAGCCACTGTACATTTATGGAAAAAGATGCTAAATATTTCCAATCTAATAAGAAAACAAATTCTTTGCTACTAACTCATTTATGCTGTTACTGAACTCATACAAATCTAACGCATTTTAATTACCTGTAGAAAAGGAATCAGTTATTAGATAAACCCTCCCTTTTTTTTAGAATTTTAGAACTTTTGTGAGAAAATTAAACATTAAGTCAGCTATTATGCTTGGGAAATTTAGAGTGCAGAAACTTCCAATCACAATTCCTGCGTATCAGCATATCACGGTTCAGACGACAACCTGATTTGTGTTAGATCAGCCAAAATTCAGAGAAGTCAACATAAAATAACTTAAATAACTTAACTTAAATAACTTAAGGTAACTCAACTTTGATTTTCTCTCATAATAATCTGATGTGGACACCGCATAACTTGTACGCATATTAAATTATACACATTTTTTGATGCATTTCATTTAAAATTATTTCTTGAATTTCATGACAGATATATGCCTTATTCGGTTCTCATTTTGCAGCAAGCAAAAATATATAGAAACTCAAAGCATCTTTAATAAAAATTGTAAAATGCAGAAAACATAAAACACCAAATATATTCTGAAAAGTTTTAAAAAATTTCCAATTCAAATTAAGAGTTTTTACGAAAAAACAAGAAACTCGGCCAGCGGGCAAGAAGACACATTTTTCGGTGCTCGCAACCGAAAGCTTGCTTTTATTCTCACTCGGCAAAAAGACATTGAACAATTGGAATACAAATTGAATTAATTCACTATTCTACTAAGAGTTTCAAATATCAACAAATGGCGGCCTCGTTAAGCTTTGCGTCACTTAAAGTTTTTGTTGATAATTCTACAACTATTGCACGCAGATAAACTAAAGGCATAAAATCTTTAACCGAAATATAAGAACGACATAATAAGACCAACATATAAGAATAAAAAAACTAAGCCCCCCGAACCGGGTAACAGAGTGGATATACATACAGAAAATTTCATCGTTCTAAGGGTACTCGTTTTTGAGTTATGCGAGATACACTCACTTCCAAAAGTTAAGGACGAAGATGTAAAATGCAAAAAAATCAACAAATACTGCTTTGATTGAGACAAAATTTGGCAGAAAAGTAGCATATATATTTATGCATAAAATAAAATCAGTAATTATATACAGAAATGAAAACAATATTAAATTTTTGTAAGTTATCAGATATACTGGAGACTTGAACAGAATTATGTATAAAGTGAAAATAAACAGCATAAAATGAAAAAAAAGGCCATTAATAGGGCATGTGATCCCCCTCATCTGTATACAAAGTTTACACCTTAAAACCATGCTTTCAATTAGGTGGTCAACCACCGCAGATGTAAGCAATTGCCATTCTTCTTGTAGAGCAGTTTCCAGCTCATTAAGAGTGGCTGGAGGTAGGAAACGTGAAGATACAGCACGGCCGAGAGCATCCCAAAGATTTTTCAATGGGATTAAGGTCGGGCGAATATGCTGGTTAAGCCATACGTGCAATCCCTTCACTCTCCAGGTAGTCATCAACGATGTCAGCTGTAGGGGGACGTGCGTTATCGTGCATTAAAACAAAAGTAGGACCAACTGCTACAGCATGCAATCTCACAATGGGTTCTAGGACTTCATCTCAGTACCGGACAGCCGTCAAAGAACCCCGTTTAAAGATGTGCAGGTCGGTGCGGTATCCTAATGAAATCCCTGCCCACAACATAATGCTTCCGCCTAGGAATGCGTGATGTTCGGTGATGTTTTGGGACTGATTACGTGTTCGTTGTTCACGTCATATCCTTATACGCTTGTCATCTGGCTCCAGAGCCAATCTTGACTCATCAGTAAACATGACATTGCCCCAGTATGACACATTCCAACTGGCATGTTCCCGACACCACTGTCATCGTGCCCTTCTTGATTGGACGGATAGAGAAACACAAACTCGAGGTACCCGGGCGTACAGTCCACTCATATGTAATCCTCGGCGTACAGTAGCTGCAGATATCGCCTTACGCTGTAACCATAGATGTCAAAGTCGTAACCATAGGTCACGCTGTAACCATAGGTCGCTCTGAGATTCCACTTGACTACAATAGCAATATATCGATCTTCCGCGGGGGTTGCAACCCTTGGGCGCTTGGCTACGGGCTTTCGGACAACTGTGGGGTTTGGAATTATTTCCATAACCGTGAAATTACAGAATGATGAACGCCGAAGAAAAGAGCAACATCTGTGCTCGACTGTCTTGCTTCAATGCGCCCCACAGCATGCCAGTGCTCAGAATCTTCCATTCGTCTTCTGGAAGTCATAGAAACACGTATGTCTTGAAAACAACACCTTCTATCAGCCCTTACAATCAACTTCTGTAAGCCTTCATAAAGCTGGCTCCTTATAAGACTGTCTTTTTTGCATATTTCTTGACTTGAAAGCTCGATTGGCTGTTACTTAACATATTTGCATACTTCCATCTACCTCTGCAGCGAATTGCATCCTCTTCAATTCTGATTGGCTTCCGGAAATTAGCATTTTCCTCTCCGTGCTTAACTTTTGGAAGGGAGTGTAAATACATACGTACTTATTTACAGACGTCACGAAGAAAATCTCTTTTGAATCCGTTTTGGAAAAAAAGAGTTTTATTCTATTCGTACGCACAAATGTCACTCAAAATCATGGTTCGAATTGATTCGAAAGCTATCAAAATGGATGTTTTCGTTGAAATATGGTAACCGAAATTTTTCGCGATTATAATATTTCCTTTGCTTCGTACAAGGGAGTAAAAATATAGGTGAATTATAAAAATTATTCCATATAATAACCTTTAGTCACTTACTTTATATTTAGTTAATGATAATTAGGAATAATGAAAGAAATGTATTTGAAAAATGTGGATGTAAGTCATCCGGTTTTAAAGAAACATAAAAATGTATTATACATACGTGTACCTAATCACTGTATTTATGACTTTTTTTCTTTCTGTCAAGCATACTTAAAAAAGGCAGAAAACTACTTTTTTACAAAATTACAGTAAGAGTATACTTATACTTACCTTCGCATCGGGGGACCTGAACATTAAATCAATGCGCAATTATCTCATCCAGCCCTTTTTGAAAGGACTATCTTACCAAAACATTTTGGTGTTGTAAACATTGAGAATCCGCAGTGATACAGATATAGCAACAAATGATGTGAAAGAAAGCAATATTGCCAACACACTAAAATTAACCATATTCAATTTTCTGGCCATATTTGCTGAATAAAATCTTCTTCCTCAACATTTAAAATTGTAACTATAAACAAATGGAAAATGAGTCAGTGGAAGGCTCAAACTTCTAAGGCTAAACTGTATCAAGATTGAACTGAACTGAACCGGAAAACTGGCGAAACAGGGAGCGTAGTGGAAGAATATTCCAAAAAAAGACCGGGTTTCACTTTGGACTATTATGTCAACAGAAGAATAAGAAACGTGTACGAAGTTTCCTTTACTTATCAGAAAAGGCGAAACAAATTTTCTGTTTGATTAGGTAAATAGATCTATCGTACTTTAATTGATGACTTATGAATTTTAGAAATTTTAAGCAATAACATTTTATTTTTAGATTAATTGAAAAGTTGAGTTTATTCGTTAATGATAAATTAACTAATTAAGATATTATAACAAAAGAATACATTCCCAGATGCATCTTCTGACGAAGGATCATTTTTTGTTATTCTTTACAAAAGCATTTACATTGCAGGGATTTATATTTATTTTAAATAACCAGTTAATTTTAATTTTAAGTTAATTTCCTATAAGCCTTCATTTCCCTAATTGTCAGTGCCAGAATATTTAAATTTGGTAGCGCGCGTAAGAAATGCAAATTCTACCAGTGGAAGAATAAGTTAAATATCGGCGTTCCAGTAGAGAAAGAAAGAGTCCGGGAAATTGCCGTGAGTGCTTATATGCAAACTTCTGTTTAGCAGTTACTGCTGGTTTGACGTGGCTTAAGCTCTATTATCTTGCTGCCGCTAAACTCATCTACGCGCTGTAGGCTACAGGATTATATGAGCCCTGTAGTGTAATTCTACTATTTGTGAACATCTTGAATTCTTAAGTTTGATTCTACTGTTTCAGTTACCGCCCAAGTTGAGGCGTAGTATGTTAGCGTCAAGTTGACGCATTGTAAATGAGTTAAAGAATTTAATATAGGGCAGTTTTGACCCTTCCTCAGTGCAATTACTATTTCTCAAGATTCTACACAACAGAAGGACACTAGAACTTCACAACGTTTACCTCAATTCAAAGCTTTAAATAATTTACTATGAGAGATAGTGTCTTTTAGGGAATTAATTTCTTATTAAGAAATATTTAAGCTGCATAAAAAGCAACTGCTGTGCAGGTGCAGTTGTGTTTAAGTGTAAGAGATTCCTATAACTCTGAATATTAACAGCTGCTTCGCTTTAGCCTGACTCAACCATTGATTTGCTTTAAGTTTAACTGAAAAAAGTGCCAGTGTACTTAAAAAAACAAAATAAAAATTTTCGCCTTTCAGGAACAAACAATTACGTTCACACATCTTAGAGATCTTGCCATAAATACACTGCTCGACATTGAAAATGCAACACCAAGAAGGAGTGGTCAGAAAGTGATAAAATTTGGAAAAAAGACAAAGACAGCAAGCAGCAATAAGTGATCTTTATTTCAAAATGATAGTCAGAATACAGGCCACTGGCCGCAGTACATTATCCAAGTATCGTTGGGCCGTCATAGTGCCCTGAATACGAACTAGATTTGACCTGGAATCGTAGGCAATAGGACGTCCCAAACCATTATGCCACGTTGTCGAGCGGTGGGTCGTTCCACAGTTACTGCCGGATTAGATCTGTCTCTACGTCGACGCCACACACGTACGCGGCGACCGTCACTGGATAAACAGAAGCGTGACTCATCTGAGAACACGACGTTTCCCCATTCTCTCATCCACATCGCTCCAGTCCGGCACCATTCTAAACGTTGGCGTCTATGCTGTGGGGTCAATGGCAGTCTTCTTAACGGACGCCGTGAATGCAGGCCACGTTCAATCAATCGACAGGAAATGGTTCTCGTCGACACGGGAACATCCAGGGTATCTTGCACATGCTGCAGAATCGCGGTACAAGTGACTTGCGGGACCGCCACAGCTTGTCGGCGGATGCGTCGATCCACGCGTGCTGACGTCACTCTGGCTGCACCTGCACCTCTCCTTCTTCCCACATTCCCTTGTTCCAACCATGTTCGTCATAGACGATGCCCCTCGTATTCATGTGGGTATCACCTGCGATTTGACGTAAGGACCAACCCGCCCTTCTCAGTCCGATCACCATACCGCTCGTAAAATCGTCTATCTGCTGGAAGTGCCTTCGTTGACAGTGGCCTGACATTCTATCCTATTACACGTATCCTCCGGGACAAAAACCAACTTTCTTCGATAATTCGTCTGACAGAAATAACGACACGAATATTGCCCATTCTGCCCGTTCCTTCCCTTATATCTTACTTCACGCGCGTCGGAGAGCTGCGCATTTCACATCATTCGCATAACTCAGTGACGTGCGTCTACTCTAAAATTTGCATAAATTTCTGACCCCTCCTTCTTGGTGTTGCATTTTCAATGTCGAGTAGTGTAGTACAGACTTATTCTAGTTCTAGCTGGATAAAAACAAGAGAAAGAAGATTAAGGAAAGAAATAAATTCATGAAATAGGATGCATGTACAGTATTTCACAAAGAGGAGTGAATTAAATGTCAACTAAGTTTTAGTAGAACTAAAATATAAACAATGTTCTGAAGACTAATAATGATTAGCAGTAAATGATTCACTAAGCTCACTCTGCCTGTTATAAGATTCATTTGTTTAGAACAAAACTGTAAAACTCTGAAATATAATAATTTTATGTGAAATTACAGTGATGTGCTAGCGCACTCCGTAAGGATAAAAATCTAATGTAAGTATAGTCCTTAAGAACTGAACTGCAAAATTTTTGTACGTGAAGAAAAAGTAAGTTACAAGTTTGTTAAACATTCTATAGCAATAAGGATCAGTGTAAGTTGCATAAATTTGGAAGACCTTAGTTTCGAAGGTCAAACAGAATGTTCAAAAATATCGTACTGCAAATTTGCCCAACTTGCGTTGATTTTTATGGTTGCAGTATGTTTAATACTGTCCTTTGGCGTATTCTTTTTGTTATAAGTTCCAAGTTTATATTTCTGTTAGTTATAAATCGCCTAGATTTTCTGTATCAGGTTTTAAAACCTTCTTTTGTATGCTTTTTTATCAGCCTGATAGTCTTTCCTTTTGAACAGCCTGAGAAAATCCTAAACATAAATATAAGCGAAATGGAGCGTTGAATAGCAAACTGAGACAAAGATCTGGCAGAAAAGCATCGTCACTCGTGGCCTTGAGTCGTTCTTGGCACGCTCTTGGCCATCGGAAAGAAGACTCCACCGCAAAGTGAATAGATTCTTTTTCTTCTGCAAATCCCTTTTTCATCACATGCAGATCGGATGATCAAGTGGTCTCTTTGTATCATGATTCAAATGAGATAAACGGTGATCGTTCGCTGACTTTTCTCAGTGATTTTATAGCGTGATAATGAACGATTATTGGATGCCATGGAAAATGTTTTTTTCTCGCCTTGATAAAGTATTTCGTTCATACCAGATCTTTGATGAAACAGTTAAGAAAGTTCACAGTATTTTACAAATACTTTGTATTATATATATATATATATATATATATAAGAAAAATAAAGAATATTGTTGCGTGCGTACGGGTTTGTTATGTATTGAATGCACAAGTAGTTTAAAAGTTAACAAAAATTTATTCTTTTCACAAGAAATAAATCAAAATGCTGAAATATTTCTTCAGAGATATTAGTACAATACCACAATATCTCAAACGTTAAACAGAATTCCCTTTAAAACAGATAAACTAATTCTATCTCACAGCAAAATCGCTACAATCAATAACAGCATTAAGTAAACAACAGCAGTTCGCTTTAAACAGCTACAAATACAACTGATATGAGGTGTTTAAATTCGGCTTTTATAAGCTTTTTAATTATCACTAGAACAATCTAGACTTTCCTAGATTTTTCTGGATGGCAAGAGTAATTACGAGATATTTATTATATTAATTATTTACAAGAGATTATTTACAAGAGTAATTGCGAGATCTTTTATTTTTATTTTTCCGACGTAGCGTTCTCTTCAAAAATCGTCTGCGTTGCACGGGAAAATAAAGCAATTTTAATTAAAATTCTAAATAAATAGCCAAACAAATATGAAATCCATAGCAATATGTAAAAGATTAAATTAGCAACGTAAATTTCCCTTCTGAATTCTAAAAATAGTGACCTCTCTATGCGCTGCGTCATTTCTAGATTAATCCATGTCATATGACTCTTGCGTAATTCTGATGATGTAAATGGAACTAAACCTCAAGCAACCAATAATAATTTTACAAAAGTATTAACTATCCAATCAAAATACATTGTAAACCAAAACTAACTCGGTCTGAATTGGGATTGCTCGCTACTAGTTGGACTGCAGTCTGCTGCTTTCTTGTTGCTGCAAGGTTATCAAAAATGTAAACCTCTTGAAATAGGCACACATAATGTGCCGAGTTGTTTGTGGCCGCAATATGTTTACTGAAAATAAATTAAAGATTTAATCTGCCTCGACTGCCAAATTTGTTATTCCGTGTGCATCGCCATCTCAGCATTCTACGACATCAAAATTCCTCCTCGTCATTTACGTCTAAGGTTGTTTTTATTATTTCAAACACACACACATGTATGTATGTGTATATATTTATTTTTTGCACGTTTCAAGTATTTATTGCACGATTGATCTTATTCCTGGACTAGTATGTTTATTCTCAGTAATTTTTTGCTCAAGCAAACAATTTTACATTTTATTTTCACACTAGCGGAAGTACCCGATGCCAATTAAGTTAGATGAAGAGTAATGCATCTAACGATACCGCTGTAATCTTTCTCTAATAACGATGCAAAAAATACGATTCATAGTCATAGATATTTCAGTCTGATGCGATATGGAACCCACATAAAAAATTTTGGTAGAAAAATAAACTAATTTTCATCAATATATCAGCAACAATGGCACCCAGTTTTTAATGATTTTCGTCTTTCTAATCAAATGGTCGTAAAAGCTCACGTTCCATCTAATATTTCGCCTATATTCAATTTTACTCGATTAAATGTGGCAAAAAAGAAGATCATAATGGATCAGAAATTAATAACGAGAACAAGCAGACAAACAGACATTCTCCTTTATATGTATAGATTTTGTAAAACTTAAAAATTTTGATTAAAAAATTCTACGATCTGAATGCGAGCAGCGGCAACAGCTTTCGAAATAAAGCAGACTTTTATCTCCAGCTTGCGAAACTGTTGCCACTCGGAAAAATGAGGACGAAAATGCTTGTTTTTTCCGAGTTTTTAATTAATATCTCTGATTTAGCTGAGTTTTTTTTTTTTTTGGAAAAATGTGGACGTCGACTTTTCCCAGGACCGATAAAAGAATTGTATAGAGTTTTGTGACGATAGCTATAGTATTGACTGAGTTATTAGAGCCCAACCAAACACACAAGCGTTCTTCTTTATATAAATAGATTAGGGTACACCAGTTGGAATAAGTATTTGATTTAAATGTTTTTCATATTTATTTGTGTGTGTATGTATAAATACAAAATATGAAAAAAAATTATTAACTTTAATTTGGCAATAGTCCTTTTTATTCCTCACTTTAACTTGAATATCTTCCCTTTCTGTTGTAAAAGTAGAAATTCTTTTTAATACCTTTCTGGACTGGATCTTTCCAAATTAATCCGTTTCATATTTCTTATGTAATCATGTTGCAATACGGATGCCTCTCAGCTAATTGGATTAAAGAAAAACTATTTGCTATAAATATCGCTCCTACTAATGAGCAGCCAATTTTTCCTGCTTTGCCTGCTGCTAGCCAAGCATAGTTTTCGCCTCTTTTTGCTTCGTTTTTTGTCTAAAATATGTAAGCTGTACTAATTGTGGGTTGCATATCGCACCCATAAATGATGATATGTGAATTTATTTAGGCATACCAAGGTTTGCTCTATTATAAAACCAAAACTGAGGAAGGGTGTGATGTATGTACATACGTTCGTTTGTAAGTTTTAATACCAAATCTAGGATACTTACGGGCTCAAAACTTTATGCTTAGGCAGAGAATGAATTGGATTAGCATAGAGATCACCAAGCATCGGAAATCTTAGCCCTGTTTCTGAGGCACGTCCAAAAAATTGTGCATAAAAATTACTAGAACTGGTTTAATAATAAGATTAACGCAGTAATATTTTAGCGTGCCTATTTCAGCAATAGGGATGAGTATTTTCATCGGTTGTTTGAGTAATAATCCATAAGCTAACCTATAGCTAATGGACCCTTGGAACAGTAATGATTAAAATCAAGTAAGATAAACTAATGCTAATATTGTACATTGTAAAAAAAAGTATTTTTGCATTATTTGAATATCTCATCAATAAACTTCTTTGTTTGATGATTTTGCCATTTTTAAATAGAAGAAATACGTATATTTAAGAATTAGATCATTAGTTCTCAACCTTTTTTATCCTATACACTCCTTTCAAATTTGCTAGACGATCATTCCCCTCTACTTCCTTTCAAAAACCTGAAAAATGCAAATACACTTATTAAAATTATAAGTTTGCAAGGTTTATCCTAATTTTACTAACAGTTATTTTACGTTTATGCATCTTTTCTATCTATTCTAGTTTCAGCTTACAATTTCCTAAAAGAATGTAATTTCAGAAACGTTGTGAATGCAGATGAGTAAGAGTACTATTTAAGTCGATGTTTCACAGACTTCGTGAGAGAAAGAGTCTGAGTTTCTGACCAGTGTACGTTTGCCTTTTGGCTACATATCTCTTAGCTTTGCTACGCTAGGGCATACTTTAGGCCCTTGTTTGGCTTCGCCGATTTAATTAAGATTTAAAGGCCAACTACTTAGAATCTTGATAGCTTCGACTATATCTTCAGTCAGCTTTCAAGCTCAAGCCCAAATGGAGGCTTTGCTGTACGTTCCAAGTTAGGAACTGATTGTATTTATTCTGAGAAATAAAGGGTAGTTAACCTTTCTTAAGTCTTACGTATTTCTGAATACACTATTATTCACTTGTTAGTATTTGTGGGGTTTAAAGATTGAACACTGAATTAAATAAGTAAACCCCACAAGGTATTTTCTTTCTCCTTTCCATATGTCTTCGTGGTGTAATCGGAAGCATACTCGACGAGGGTAACGCACATTTTCCCCGCCTCCTGCTTCAAAAGAATCAAATGACTCTACAGTGGCGCCCGAACTAAAAGGTGGTGGACACTAATTCGTCCCCACCAGGATTTGACATTTGGGTTCCCTAATCCGCAGTTCGCCTTTAAACGGGGGGGGGGTATATAAGGTATTTCTCCCGCCTTCTTAGCATGCCTTCGTGGTGTAGTGGGCAGCACACTCGGCGCATATTCGAGAGGTCCGTGGTTCGAGTCCGGGCGAAGGTATTGCTCATTTTTTTATCTCTCCTGCTTTCAAAAAATACCTAATGTCTCTACAGTGACGCCCTAACTAAAAAGGTGGTGGCTGATGATTCTCAACTACCACGATTTGGCGACTGGGTCTCCTTATCGCCAATCCCCTAATCGCCCCTAACCTTCAGTCGCCCTTTAAAAGAGGGGGAGTATATGAGGTATTTTATCCCTCCTTTCCGCATGCCTTCGCGGTGTAACTGGAAGCATACTAGAAGTGTATTCGACAGGTCCAGGGTTCGAGTCCCGGCGAGGGCACTGCACATTGTTCTCGTTTGCTGCTTCAAAATAACCTAAAGACTTTATAAAATTTAGATTACTTTTCAATGTGTTTTATAAATTAAACAAGAAAAAGTATACAAATATTGATAAATTTCAAAACTTGAATAAAAGCAG
Source organism: Stegodyphus mimosarum (assembly GCA_000611955.2). Classification (NCBI taxonomy): domain Eukaryota; kingdom Metazoa; phylum Arthropoda; class Arachnida; order Araneae; family Eresidae; genus Stegodyphus; species Stegodyphus mimosarum. The sequence continues at coordinate 193,365 of KK113910.1, forward strand.
TTTTTTACATTAGTAAACTAAATACTTAACAGGTAAAAAAAATGGCTGACCGTATTCTCCACTAATACTATAAAATCCGCTCCCCCTCCTGGTTGAGAACCTTTGAATTAAATAATCCAACACATCTTTCGAGTTATTATGGAGGATAATGTATGCACATCAAACGGAGCATTGAAAATATTGTGCAATGTTTTATTTTGTTTTGTTTGAAAAAGTTTTCTTCTTACTGAGTTTCTGAAAAGGGGATGAGCATAGGGCGCATCAAAGTAAAGTAAAGAGGTTCTTGGATCGTTATATCGTTATAGACAAACTGCAGGACATTTTCATAAATGAGTATAAGCCTTGGTCCTTGAACCTCCGAAAGAACACAGTATCTAGGCCCTGGAATGTCTTAATCGGGGCCTGCTTACATGCTGTACAGATTTTTCTTTAATCCCTAGATCGCAGATATAATTTGGATAATTTTCTTTTAATAATAAGTTAAGAGACTCAGAACTGCTGTTCTGCGTCAGTTTGAGAAATTCAATTAAATATTTAAAATACATAATAACATTTGGTATGTCTCTTACAAGGTGAAGAAAGCTGAAAAAAATTTTACCCATACTAAAAAAACATCTCTTATTTTAGAAGTGAAAAGAAGAAATGTTATAAAATAGATTATGTGGCATTTCCTATGCTCGCCCAAATGAACCATAGAATCATCTTAAAACATATTGAAAGCTTATCCAGAAACTAACTGTGCTAGATAATTCGAAAATTATGTTGATATTCAAGTACAAGACGTGTACACTAACTTGAAATGTGCGAAATTACCAAAATTTACCCTTAAGTTGTATAATACGTAAGGATTTAATACCTAAGGAGTTAATGAGAGAGAAAATAATTCGCTCAAAACAATTGAAAAGGAGATGGAAAAGATTTAAACTAAATTTTTTTAGCTTCCAATATTATTGACAGAAAAAATGCTAGCTGTTTTTTCCGTATTTTATTAAAAAGCATAAATTTTCAAATAAAATCAGTTATTTTATGTGCATGGCTACTATTTTATCTGACTACTTATGGCATTTCAGTTTCCTCGCATTACGTATGATAGGACCAAAACTTAAATTGCCCCGGAACACACAGGAGCCCGGCTCCGGTACTTCTCAGTTTTTGAGATAAATTATAATGTCAGCAGGAGCGCACCGGAGCCCTAAATAAAAGGGCTTCGGCATTTCTTTTATGTAAGTTGTAAGATATTTCTCTCGCCTTCTTGGCATGCCTTCGTGGTGTAGTGGTCAGCACACTCGGCGCGTATTCGAGAGGTCCGTGTTCCGAGTCCCGGCGAGGGCATTGCTCATTTTTCATCTCTACTGCTTTCAAAAAATATCCTAATGTCTCTACAGTGGCGCCCGAACTAAAAAAGGTGGTGGATGTTATTCTGCACCACCAGGATTTGGCGATTGGGTCCCGTAATCCCCAGTCGCTCTTTATGGTATGTAATGTATTAGTATGGAGTATGTAAGGTATTCCTCCCGTCTTCTTGGCATGCCTTCGCGGTGTAGTGATCAACACGCTTGGCATGTATTCGAGAGGTCCGTGGTTCGAGTCCCGGCGAGGATGTTGCTAATTTTTCATTTCTCTCTCTTGCAAAAAATATCCTAATCTCTCCACAAAATCAACACAACTTAAGGAAGTAAATTCTGTTTTAATAGCAAATACGACTTAAAAATTAATTCTAAGTTCTGAATGCAGGCCTATCTTTCCCTCGCACTCAAGCCTTGCACAGAGGTTGAGACTTTTAAAGAAAGAAAAGCGACCCCCAATCATATGTCAAAGCCAATCACATGTCATATTATTCTCCAGGATATGCAATGAATTTATGAGAGCTAGCAAATTTTGTATTCCTCAAAGAACTAAAAGTGATACCTTGGTCGTACACGTTCCACGCTAGTGACTTCCTACTGCAGACGTCCTGTAGACTTTCTGAATGATGTAATTAAACGGGAGGAAGTCTTATGTTTATTCTAACTTTCTATTCAGGAAAATTTATTCAGGAAAAGCATTCAGGGAAAATTTCTGCTTGACGGCTAAAATTATATAGAAGGGCATCGGATCAGAAAATTTTAAACTCTGCCCTCTTTATTTTCAAAGCTACATTTTTTCGTTAATATTTTGTTTTCCATATCATCATACTGTTTCTAGAATTGTCACTATTCTCCTTAGTGGAGCTTTAATCGATTTTTCTTTTTTCCTTGGTGTGTTGCAAAAAAAGAGAGGTACCCTCTTCCCTTGGAATAGTACATTATACGCATAATCAGGGCTTAGACGGAGATCGGTTGAGCTTTTTCTTAGCATCTCAGTTTAATTGTAATTCCAGCCGATACCCCAAATAAGACAATGTCCGATACGTTTTTTTTTTATTTAACGATGTAAAATTAATTTAATAATTTATTAGATTTCTTTATATCTCTTTACATTTTCTTAATTTAAATTTAGTTATTAGTCCAAAGGGGCTTTGTCCCTGAGGGACTATTGTTTTCGTTATGCGATTTTGCGGCGTTTCACTCTGAATGCCCGTTTCACTTCTCAAATTGTTGCCACTAAATACTATCGCCCAGTATTATATTTAAAGAAATTAAATAAGGGCGAATCTGCATAAATGCATGAATGTTTCTCGCACTGTGATAATACGACGGTAACTAGAGTCATCCAGTTTTGAATGACATAATCCTACTGCGAATATGAGCATCAGGAAGATTTAAAATTTGAAATTTGGAATTTGTTTTTTTTTATCAATTTCATACTTTGTAAAACAGTAACGAATTTTTAATTAACAAACTCAAGGATTTCAAAGCGAGCCATGGCAACATTGTACAGAAAAAACATTTTTAACTCCAGCACGTGAGACTGTATCGGAAATTCTAAAGCGATGCTCATATTAAAATCATTTTGCGATATTGCTCTTGAAATGAATTTTATGGTTGAAGGGCGAATCACATGATATTTTATAAATAAAGGTAACACACAAAATGTTAAAAAAACGCTCCTTTGGACATAATTTAAAATCTGAAACCTTTCAGATTTTTGTTTTTCTTGTTTAATTATTTTAGTTTTTAGCTATTTTATTTATTTATTTATCTTTTCTTTCCTGCCTCACAGTTTTCTATGGGGCTCCGGCACTTCTAATTTTAGAAATTAAGCCTTCGGTAGAACTTTTTCTTCGTAAGAAACATTAGAAATTTGCCGATTCCACTGTCTTATCACATATGCATTCATGGATGAGCAGTTTTATGGCGCGTGTTTTAATATTAAATCTTCCTTCTTTCATCATCTACCAGAATGGAGTGGCTCAGAAAGCAGAGAAAACACTTTTTTTTTCTAACTTTCATCGAGCGATACGAGTTGTTCATTAGCTTAAACGCCTCCTCAGCCTGGTGTTCAAGGTCGAGCACCGCGAGAGACAGATTGATGAAGCTCGAGAGAGGCGTCAACGTCATGAGCTGTGAACAAAGTAGAAACGCGCTCGATCGTATTTCTATCGAAAAGGCGGCAATTCTCCCGGAGTAGGCTTTTCTCGCAATTCCGAGATATTTTGCGTCTTCCGATTGAGTGCGTTTTTCTGCATTAGATAACGCGAGGAGCTTTGTATTTATAACCCTTGTAAGGTTTTAGTTAAACTAACCAAGTTTATTTTAATTTAAATCTTTTCTATCTCCTCTCTGCTTCAACTTCCTGTCAGAAGAAGCGCGCGTTTTTAGCTTATGCTAATTTTTGAAGTTCAGCCATGCACTATTTAAGCCAGAGGTAGAAACCTCTCGGTGTGTGAGAGCTTTGCCTCAGATCACGGTCACGCCGCTCAACGTTCGCCTGACCAGCTAGCAGTTTAAATTTATAAGCCATAGTGCTTACTACGTGATTGCATTGTAAAATAAATTAAAGTGCGGTAGTATTTAGTATATCTTGCTACGCACCCTTTTAGATAGAGGCCAACTTCCGCGAATTGCTCTGCGAAGCAAAGTTTAATTTAAGTTCTATTTTAATTTATTTAAATTTATTTGATTGTTAAGTTCGACCAAAGTGTGGTCTGTTACGTTCTGTATCTCTCCCGAATTGGGAGGTTTGTATTTAATAGTGATTGAATAAAAGAGGATTTCAAATCCCTTTACGTGCAGTTATTCTCCAGCCCAGCAGTTACATCAGAACATAGCGTACCTTCCGCTCCCTGTTCCAGTTCAGGACTTAGAACGTAAGGATAAGAACCCTATCACAGAATTTACTATGTCTGCAAAGAGCATACACAGAGAACTAAGTCCTGATACCCTTTTAATCATACTATACAACCTAAATTCCGTAAAACTGTTTCACCTTTTGCATTCTTACAGAGGTTGTTCGCACATTTTTTAGACTATGTATATTGTATTCACAAAACTAAATTACATAAAATTCTTGTGTTTTAACTGTTCTATTTGACATCCCTTATTCTGAACTATCTTTCGACACCGCAATTTCCAGGATTATAATGCCTTTTGAAGTGTCAGAAGAGGTATTCTATCCCATTCCTCCAGAACAGCTTTCCAGAGTCCTGTTAGGGTTTTGGGACAACGTTTGGATAATGCAGTTTTTAAAAGTCCGAAAGCACAAAAATCCATAGGTGACACATCGGGAGATTTAGTAGGGATATCAGTGAAGGGAACCCTTCACTGATACCAGTTTTTTGTTTTACCAGTTTCAGGCCTTGATACCAGTTTTTTGTTCCATTTCTTTTAGGAAATTTACAGTGGATTTTGATGTGTGACTGCTAGCTTTGTCCTCATGGAGTCTTACAGATTGATGGCACTGTGGGTAAAGCGATGGTATTTCATTCAGAAAAATTGGCGATAAAATATGTTCCTGATAGTATTTGGAGTTAATCTTGACATTGTTTTGCACTCTCTTTATTTTTAACTTGCCATTATAAGAAAACCAGCAACAATCATGAATCCCTTAGAAAAACTTTCTTTCGATTCTTTGAACCATGTACTAAAATTTTTTTCTCCCCTTTTATGATAATAAATGGCTCTTTTTTGTTACAATCATTTAAATACACCCATGCTTCATCTATTGTGACAATTGTTTTCCATTTTTCTTTGGATAAGTGTTTCTCATATAGAATTCTGCAGCGTGTCCTACTTTGAGCGATATGCTTTGGAAGAAGACGATGCACATTGCGTTTTTTCTCTTTCTTAAGATTTAAATCAACGTTTATCATTTTGTTTACAGTGGACATCGAGCATTTTAGTGATTCTGCAACTGTCCTTTGGCTAGGGGGATTTTCTTTTAACATTAAACAACGTACCTTTGCAATAGTCGAAGATATCCGTTTTTTAATTGGATACTTGTTTGGAATTTTTGTCCCACTTGAGGCTCCAATTTGACGTTTTTTTCCTTTCTTGTTGATGATATTACCTATCGACGCTTTAGATATTACAAAACCATGACTCTCACATCGTTTCTGGATAACGGAGTATGCATATTTCTCTTCGGAAAGAGCGTAAATGTAGCCTTCGAACCACTGCTTTATTAAATTCGCCATTTTGAATAAAAACAAAACTTTCGAGCCACAGACGATAATTTTGACTTTTAAAAACATAGTACAATTGCAATTTCTTCTTTTGCATTAAACGAGTTTTTATTACCGCTTACCAGAATCGTCTAAAAAATGTGCGAACAGCCTCTGTTCCAACAGAGTAAATCGTTGTATTTCACTGAGCAAATAAGTAACTTTTTTGATTCAGTTCTTGTATAAAAATTTGGAGATAATTTCAGTGTTTTCTTTGGGTATACATGGACTAAAAACGTTGATTAAAAATGCTGTCTCTCCTCAGTTCTGGAAGAATATTTGTTGGAGAGGCAGAGACGTGTCAGAGTCGATTCTTAGCGAAAACGAGGTATTTACAAAAGCTCTGATAAAATAGAGAGTTAGCATCTCATAAGGCTCTTCTTATAGCTTTCTAGGTGGTTTAAGTTGAGTGACTTTTCAACTTTTGTATCTTTTGGGGAACTTTGTGAAAGTAATACAGGGTGTTTATAAAGTCCCGGACCCATTTTGATGCTTAATAATTCATAAAATAATGAAGATATAAACAAACTTATGGCATTTATTGATGGAATAACTTATATATTTTCCTTTTCAGGTTTGAATATCTTTACTTTTGTAAATATCGTCTGCGCGTGTGGTTCATTTCAGATAATTTCATTTTCCAGTCTAAATATCTGTACTTTTCTAAATATCGTCTGCTTATTAATTGCATTTTTCTCTCTTTTGTTTTTGGCAACTATTGCAATGTTATGTTTACTTTTGACGTGTTTGTTCTAGTATTTTTGTATGCGATGTTTTATTCGACCGGATATTAAGGAGAATGCATACACCACAAGAGAAAGCACAGATTTTATGGTGGTTCATAGAAACGAAATCCATAATGCAAACACAGAGAAATTGCAGAAGAATTTACCAAAAAGATCCTCCATCCAAAAGCAGAATCTTGCGGTGGAAAAAGAATTTCCTAGAAACTGGAAGTATCGCAGATAAGAAACGTTCCGGACGTCCCTGCACAAGTGATTTTTATGTTGCTGTGGATACCGACATGCTTACCGATACCTGACGTGAAATTGAATATCGACTTGATATTCTCCGTGTGACGAAGGGGGAACACGTGGAAGTTCATTGACAAGGGTCATGAAACTTTTTGAGCCTATCTAACCATTTATGTTATTAATTTTAATCTATCTTTATTATTTTATGAGTTATTAAACATCAAAATGGGTCTGGGACTTTATAAACAACCTGTATTACGATTTCAGAAAACCCCTTAAGCGTAGCTTGTTATTATTAACATTCTTTGTTTTGCGTTATATTAATAACTATTATTATAATTTACGCTTTCATTGACAACATTAAAAAGATGAAAGATAAATCGAGATGAAATGTTAACTGGATAAATATATATACATCAGGAAAATATTATTTGTAAAGCCAAATTTAGATGACAAAATTTACTTTTCTAATCCAAAACCCTCTTTAATATGATAACACACAAATACTTTATCTGAGATTAAGTTTCAGACAAAAACATTGAATAGTGAAAGAATAGACAATACAGTCAGGTGTTTTTCATGCATATCGGTTTTGTATAGTAAAATTATAAATAACAATTTAAAAATAAAATATAGGGTTTTACTTTAACTTTTAGTCCAAAGAGGCAATTTAATCAGAAGGACTATTAATTTCGTTTTGGCATTTTGCGCTGAGTCACTTGTAGAGACATTAGGTATTTTTTTGGAACAAGAGAGATGAAAAATATGCAATTCCTTCGCCGGGGATCGAACCACGGACCTCTGAAATACCGGCTCAGTGTGCTGACCATTACACCACGAAGGCACGCTAAGAACGTGGGAGATATACCTTATATACAACCCCTTTTTAAAGGGCGACTAGGGTTTTAGGGGACCTAGTCGCCAAATCCTGGGTGTGGAAAGTCATCATCCACAACCCTTTTAGTTCGGGCGCCACTGTAGAGACATTAGGTATTTTTTTGGAACAAGAGAGATGAAAAATATGCAATACCTTCGCCGGGGATCGAACCACGGACCTCTGAAATACCGGCTCAGTGTGCTGACCATTACACCACGAAGGCACGCTAAGAACGTGGGAGATATACCTTATGCACTAAAAGCGTTGTTTCTGTTTTCAAATTGTTGCCACCCAATATTATCGCCCTGTATTATATCTTAAGAAAATTAAACAATGAAGAACCTGTATAAATGCATCTATATTTCTCGCAATGTGATAAAACGACAATACCTAGAGCCATCCAATTCTGAATATTGAACGTTTCCACCCAAATATGGGCATTTGGAAGCCCAAATTTGAAATTTGAAATTTGTTTTGTTATCGATTTCATATTTAACGAGTAACTTAAACTTTAAACTTAACTTTAACGAATTTTTGATTAACAAACTCAAAGGTTTCAAAGCGAGCCATGGCAACGTTGTACAGAAAAAAACATTTTAATCTCCAGCGCGTGAGACTGTGTATCGGAAATTCTAAATATATGCTCAATTTAAAATTCTTTTGCGATATGGCTGTTGAACAGAATTTTATGGTTTAAGTGCGAAGAACATGATATTTAATAAATAAAGGTAACACACAAATTGTTAAAAAAATGCCCCTTTGGACGTAACTTAAAATCTAAAATCTTTCACAGTTTTTTTGTTTTCTAATTATTACTTTGGTACAAGCTATACTTTATTTGGTACACGCCTTTCCTATGCATTCTAATTTCACACCTACGTTTCCCCAACAGAATGAGTTTTTAAGATTACATTTTATGCAAATGAGAGATAGAAACGAGTATTTAAGCTGAAGTCTGGATCACTTCAGTAGAAGACCATGTTCTGTCTTTCGCCCACGTTGTTGATATATCTAATAAACAGCCGTACTTCTACGTGTCTGTGTCTGCTAGTATACGCCAATGATCTTTAAAATAATGGTCTACATTAGTTGATTCTGTGCATCTTCGGCAGATTGATTTTATTTAGCGTTAGATTAGTTTTATATTTTCTATTCTGAGTTAAAGCCTAAATGGAGGCTAGTGTACTCCCAATAGAGGCCAATTTTTAATTCATTTTGAAATGTAATAAAGGGTAATTTAATCCTTCTTTGTTGTTGTTCGTTACGCTACAGGAGAACAGCAAGCAGTCGCTACACAGTTCTTCAGTATTCTAGCTTACAAGGAAATGTAGTTTATTTAGGATACTACGACTTTAAGTACACTGTTAAACAATCGCTAAGAACGGAAAATACTATCACGCAAAGCAATCACAAAATGAAAGGAAACAAAATGTGGAAAATTAGAATAAGTGCGGAATGCAGTAAAAAGAGGTGTGCGTATGCAAATTTTCATTTCCTCTCCTATTCACTATGTCACAACTCTGATGAAAGATTTGAAGGATGAGACGTCTGAGGGCAATTGTTGTATCAAGTAAAAACTTGTGAAATATGTAATCGACAATCCTGAAAGCTTCCTATGTCTTGCCAACATCACTTAGATGATTTTACCGTTGACTGTAATATTTGAAAGATCTAAGATGGACGAAAAATAGCAGACGCTGCCAAGGAGTTCAACATCGTCCACAGAGTTGTGTCACCACCACGGAAAGCATTTAAAACAACTGGAACCTGTAGCCAATATCACAAAGGAGGTCTGTTGGATGTAAGACGCACACCTGCAGGAGACAGATGCATTGCCTTATCGGCAAAAAGAAACCGGCCCAGCCCGCTCAACGGACAGCGTATGAGTTTCTTGCTTCCACAGGACAGCAGATCTCCCGAAAGCCTGTAAACAGACGTTTGAGAAAAGGAGGAATATACGTCTATAGATCTGCTGTGTGTGTTCCATTGTCCAGAGAGTACCTTAGCGCAGTTTTCATTGGGGTCGCAAGCATCGCAATTGGACTAAGCAGGGCTGGTCTTGCATATTATTCTCAGATGAAGGTAGGTTCAGTCTGCCAATGTCCTACCAGATATGTTGTAGATGCCAACCGATCTGGCATGAGAGTGGTACTGCTTATTGCCCGGAAAATATCTAGGAAAGCGACCGATATCCGAGATGCAGTATCATAGTACGAACTGACATCATAATCAATGGCCGCACACCCTTACATGCGATTGCAACTGGGAGTACAACAGGCCAGCGATGCATTGATGAAGTTCTACTGCCTTATGTTCACATTCTCAGTCGTGATCTTGGTGCTAAATTTCTTTTCATGGATGACAATACACCATGTCATCGAACACTCATTGTTCAGGCTTGTGTAGACAGCGAGAATATTCAACGCAGCACGTTCTCCAGATCTAAACCTCATTGAAAATGGAAAAATCTGGAGACAGCGACTTGCTGGTAGAAATATTCTCTGACGAGCATCTGAGAATATCCTCCTCCATGCACTGACAGGATACACTCAATAGCTGCTGTCTCAATAGCTGCTGGATAATATTGTGCAAAGCATTACACGACGTGTGGAATCTTGCATCGC